>JBCAUI010338407.1:0-15082 GCA_038406195.1 Haplosyllis anthogorgicola | reverse complement strand
GTGAATAATTAGGCAAAGGGAATCTTCTTTAAACTAAATCCTTTATTCTCTGTGAATCGTTAAATCATTGGAGATCTAGCCCTTTTTGCAGAAATTATCTGCGTGTAAATACTTTCTTATATGAAAATAACTACCTAAAAGGTCTAAATTTAGAAACAAAGACGTTACAGTGACTGAATTATTAAATGATCTATATTACCGTTCCTAAATTAAATATTTCCACACGTGCATTTTTATCATGATAAAAGGTTCTACTGACAATATCTGTGAAAATTATCATACATTTTTCACATTTATCAGAAAAAATTTAAAGACATTTTTGAATGTATTTAACATTATATTATAATTATTCATTGTTTAATGTAAATAATTCATAATTTACTATTAATCTGACGTTAAATTAGGGGACAAATTCCCCATTGGATGTGTCATTGGTGGTATAATGCTTACATTGCGGGACTTTCGTAGTCCTGCAATATTTTTTCCCTCAGAAGAACCATTGACGAGACAATAGAACTATTGTTACCAATGCCGAACAGTAATATAGTGGTACCACATGATTGACATTGATTGACTGATTGATATTTATACGTTTCATAAGCACATAATAAAATTGTTTACAACAAACACTTTGTCGTATGTTATCACTGTTGAAAAAAATCGTATGAAACATGCACTGTGATACAACTGCAAACGTTTGTAAATTAGATGGACATCTTGGACATGTGTAAATTTCAACGAGGCCAATGCAACACAGACTTACTACCTGGAATAGACTACTGCAATTTGCAAGTTACAAATCTTTGGGCGTTTTTTATGGAAATTATATAACCATTTCGGAGCTAACACAATAGATGCCGATAATTTGCCTGTCATAGCAATACCATCATGTTGTAGTCCAGTCGTAGTCTAGCAGTCTTTGCGTACAACACCGCTGTGTTGATTAGGTGTAAAATTCCATTGTAGTGCAGTTAGGAGCATAATCTAAACAATTAGTGAACAACATCGTAAATACGAATATTTCAAAGATTGTCGAAGCGTTTGTTGAAGTGAATGTAGGTCAGATTTTGAGATTCACTAATTGAATGCATACGTGGACCATGTATGCCAACGTTTGACATGTTGAATCGTAAAGAAAACATGCTAATTTTATATCAAGAATTGAGCAGATGGGCGAATGAAAATTAACCGTTTTGATCGGGAAAAGAACTCAGGTCTGTACAATATTTATTTTGTTACATGTTGGTTATACACATTATGACTTTGTACATTTCTTACTTTATTTGTTTCGATTTCAACCACACATGACAGGCAACGATGTCTCAATACCATAGTTTATCAAGATGTGTAGTCCTCTTTTACTTATAAGGTGACACAGATTGTTGAACATGTTAAAATTAAAGTGTCGTTTTCCATGTTATAATAAATATTTCCATACTTCTACATACCAGAAAGACAGACACACCAGAAAGAGAATTTCTCCTTGCTGACACAATTGAATAAACTCCAAAATATAATTCCAGCCATAAATAAATATGGAGATGAAGGATTGATTCATTGTAAGGTGTTGTCTGGTATTGGGTATTAAATTCAGTACAAAGTGTATTGAGCTAATATGCCAGTCAAGCTGTGAATGTTGCCCTGGCTTGACTGACAAGTAGTTAATTAAACTTTTTGCACTGAAATTAATATCCAATACCAGGCAACAGGCGACATGGAAAAACGGGACTTTAATTTTAACATGTTCAACAATCTGTGTCACCTTCTAGTAGAAGGTAACCAACCATAAGCAAATCTGTTAAAATCATGAATGATTTCGACATATTCGCCTGTGCCACACATACCGAATAGTACGACACTCAGAATGTGTGGGTTCGAACATTTTACCTAAAAGGTAACATAAATTAAATTATAATAAAAATATCAATGCAAAATTTTGTTTTTTTAATTTAGGTATACCTGAACTTATATGTAAAGATAATAAATGAAATAAATGTAAGTAACCTTTACCCTATATTTTGATGTTTATTGATCTTCATTGGTCATAAAAAATATAACAGATTGGCAGATAACCTAATTGGACTTAAATTTCTATGGCCAGGAACCCCCTCAAGTGACCAGAATGTACTACTTTTTGGACATAATTGAACTCGGTGAATGTCCTACACCAGTCAGAGTGTTAATCGACTTGCACTGAAATAGTTCTCTTATGTCAATAAATCGTCATTACAGGGTAGTGAACCAATCTGACGTTTAATAGAATAGTACACCGCATTTGATTTTAAACGGAGTACAATTCATTTTGTTCTTTTGCACTTTAACTGTGGATAAGTTATGAAAGAACGTGACTCACTTAATAACGTTATCACACAAGAATTTCCGACATTTTCTAACTCTTCTCTGTTTTGAGTAATTTTGTCCTAGGTTTTTTAGTGCAATTTTGTAAGGTTAGGACAAGGTTGCGCAAAGCACAAAAGATTTAGAAAATGTTTGAAATTTCTGGTTGACAGTGTTAGTCAGTTGGTCACGTGTAGTCTACCTTTCTTTCACAATTTATAAATATTTTAAGAGAAATAACAAAATGACCGATTTGACATGTAATTTGGTACACCGTTTACATGTCATCTGCACATATTCCGCAGTGAACGGTAGATTGATTAACTACCCTGCATATGTTTTTTTTTCTTTTTGGTTAGTTTTTTAATCAACCGAGGTAAACATTGAACATTATATGAGCCAGGGTATCGAATCTTTACATCGTTTATAGCGGAATATGTTGCAAATGACGAAAGTTTTCCCTATTATCTGTTTTTAAAGAAGTTTAAGTGCTTGATATCTGTACACAATACGGAAATTTTATTTGTATTTCATATTCCGAGCAAGTTCGTGCCGTTATCAGAATAACATTTCTAAGAGCATCAAATAGGTCTTAACTTTTGTCCGTGAATGTTAACAATTGTATAAACTGAGATCCTTTGCAATAATCCTATATTTTAAAGAAATTAAATTGTCTTCTAAAAGAAACCATATTAAATGACGGAACCGTGGTTCTTAAGACATATTCTCTACTAAGCAATGGAGATACCCTGTGCAAAGTATTTTTTCTTGACAGATAGTCTGAAATAGGAAATAGGCATCTTCCAGGTAATGGATAATTAATCGATGATTAAAGACAACTTTTATACTTTTATCTGTGAATTGATTTTGTTTGTAAACATATATTTTATGTATTAGCACAAAATGTCCAGATGTCCACCAGTGCAAACTCTTTCACGTCACGGATTAATAATAAATGAACAATAAATGCTAATTCGAATATCTTCACTAAGTTTTTATACCACACACTTGTAACCATCAATCTATCAATAGTTTGGTTCAGTCCTGTTGTAAGTAAGGAGCTATCAGGCAATAGATGTACGTGTAGTTGATACTGTACATTATTGACTATTTGTTGACTACACTGTTTAGATTATTAAAAAAAACCATTACGAGTGATAAAAGCAATAAAAAATTAAAAGTTGCAGTACCTTTTGCTCAGAAACGCTTCAGTTCATGCGGAAGTTATATGAATATCAATAAGTCGCAAGATTAGGGAGTAGAATCGGATGTGTATGTGTTCACATGACTGGAATTTACTCACAAGACAGCGTTAACTTGTCAAAAATGAGCACTTTGTTTTCCAAAGTTTTGGTATGAAATCTGCTGGAAAACATTAACAGTTCTATCTAAGATCATTAAAATCTATCTGTGTTTTTTTGCTGGTTCAATGACTAAATTTAACTAAACTAAAATGTTGAAAACTAAATTCGCTGATTGACATTCAATATCAGCAAAGTACATACAGCTTCTTTGAAACACTTGTTACAGATCTCTGACAAGTAAATATCAAACGGTAACTAGGTTAAAATTGATCTACTGATTTGTGCCTTGCGAAAAAATCCCGGTTTAGCGAATAAATCTACATCTGATTCCCTGACCTGAAAATATGGATCATTAAATTTTAAAAATATACAATGAGATAAATATCTACAACGCATGCAAAGTTTCGTCACTGAAGTAACAGCATAACTGCTAGTTATGGAATACAGTCGAATTGTAAAACAATTCTTTTTACTTTGGATTGGATGTAATGTGGTATCAGGTATGTTAGATAACTATTTGGTTGTGGGTGAGTGAGTGCGAGAGCGCGTTTTTCTTTGTCAGAATCAATCAAAAGACAATGAAATTGTTTAAATTATATTTCTGCCTGGTAATTATTAATACTAGAATTTTATGATAAAATAGACTTTTGGGAGAACAAAACTGAATACCAGGATTATATACAGATTTGATTTAGGGTTTGAAACAGAGGACGCAAATTAGACTGGACTGGGATTGATGGGGGTTGAAAATGAAAAACATAAATTAGACTATGTCGCCCCAAGGACGAACACATATTGAACTGTTTACTGCAAGAGTGTTAATGGTTTCAAAAAAGTGCTTCTATCATTGGTTTAATGGTAATTAACAACGTCTGAAAACATAATGCGTCGCATCTATTATTGATATCCTCATAAGTTTGTTAGTAAATTATTCAAGGCAATTAGGTTAATAACCAACACGAAGTTGGTGTCTTTCAACCAGTGCGTATCCCGCCGTGTTGTTGTTGTTGTTGTTGTTGTTGTTGTTGTTGTTGTTGTTGGCTTTCATGTGTCACAAGTGTGTTTCCATTATACAGCAGGTTATCAATAAGCAAACATTTTCTTTAAAGGAATTATATATGTTAACACTTTAGAACATCAGATCGTGAAATTACTATTAAAAGTTTACGACCAAATTTCAATAACTCAGCATAAAATTTTCAATTGACTTTCATGCTGAGTTATTGAAATTCGGACGTTAATTTTTAATAGTAATTCACGATCTAGCCATGTGATTTTATGATGTTGTTTAGAAGAAAGAGAATTTAGAAAAATGTTAGCAATATGTTGTAACAGTCTCAAATGCAACCCTGTCTTGAGAGCGCGCATTAGTGCAGAATCGAATACCGATGTATCGATTGGTGAATTGAATAATCGGGATAATCAATTCTTAATGTCATTATCAGATCATTGGCACTAATTAATTTAGGTGCATATTTAAATTAAATTTGACATTTTTTAAATGAATTCAGTGAACGATTTTTGCCTTTATTAAGATTTAAAGATGTGCATATTTCATTTAAAGCTGACATTTTTTAAAATGAATTTAGTGAATAATTTTTGTCTTCGTTAAGATTTACTAATGGAAGTAAAACATGCTGGAAATCTACATTATTTGTTCACAATGGAAACATCAAGGATCCAATGTAAAATAAATATGAGTTCCTTTAAATGTGGTGTAACAATTTTTTTGGTGTGGGGGGGGGGGGGGTGGCAATTCTTCACATATTTGTCTAGTTTTACCATGTGAAGTAAATCTGATGATGAATTGGATAATCAATCAATTTTAGCGGTTCAATGATTGATGACAACTTTAGGCCAATGACCCCACGTGGTGTGCACTCCTAAGCCATGGCTGGAGAACGAGACACGCTCCGGAGACTGCGCGCTCCCTACTCTTGTGCAGCGTATTTAATAGAATGCTCTCAAAACATCTGTTTCTATCTTCTTACACAGATGCTTCTGTCTAACGATCAGTGGTCTTAAATTACTTGTAATACTTCGCACATCAGCCCGAACACAATACAGGAAACATAAAGAGTTGAACAACATGAATTCCATGCAAATAAATGTTTCCAATGGAAATGTTTCTGTTGTGAACAATTTTGTTCTATTTCAACTAATATCCCATTACACTGACCAACATCAAAGCGATTGTTTCTTACTTCATTCCAATAAATTTACTTTTGCACTTAATCTAATTGTTTGTCTTATTTTCTTTACAGCTTTGATGTCGAGAATGGTACGTCCCCAAACCGCAGTCCCCTGGATGCTGCAAGTCCATCTTCTGGATTGGTTTTACAGAACCTGCCGACACGCCGGGAGTCCTTCCTCTACCGCTCTGACTCCGACTTCGAACTCTCTCCTAAATCACTCTCCAGAAATTCTTCTCTTACCAGCGAATTGTAAGTATATATTATCACATTATATATTATATATATATAATATACATTATAATATATTATATATATATAATGTTAATATTAACTTAATGGACTGAATCTCGCTTAAGTCAAACCTCAAGGAAACTTCAAAGTAATTCGAAATAGGCAGTAGCTCGAGTTAGCTAATTTGAAAACGTACAACTGAGACATTTCAAAAGATTTGAGTAAAGTACGTGTTTGAGTTACGTGGGATGCACTGTACATTGATCTTATGTATGGGATTCACTCATGCGGGTTTACTCGGGAAAAAACTGGATCAATGGAATACTTATGCATGGCTAGTCAATGAGTTCATTCCTCATGAATCCAGTAGGTGTTCAATTTCAGACGAACGGTTGTTGATGTTATTCTTACAAATAGCCTAAATTACCAATTATGTGTTTCTGCATGTGCACGATGCATGTTCTTATAACATGAGTGAGACAAGTAAACATCATCCATACAATTCAGCGAAAAAGATTGTTCTTTGAGCAAATACTAGTGAAGTTAATTACTCAAAAAATCTCGACACCTCAAATCGTAAAAGCGATTACACACACAGCAAATTGTTTTAAGAGAAGTAAATTTACCTTTTAAAGAAAATGAAGAACATTTAAAGTAATTTTTGGTCGAAAGACTAAAGCACTGAAAATTGGACAAAAAGAGATAAAATCCGCATCAACATGGATGCTGAATGAACTGATGGATACATACTAATTGGATTACAACATACGGATAATTAAATTAATTAGAGAAACATTTCAGTACGGAAATCAAATCTCAATCCCTTCCATCATCAATTAAGATTTTGAGGAATTGTAACTTTCCAAAAATTATTCATTAAAGGCTAGATAAATTTCGGTCTACAAATTGAGCTCATGTTAATGAACATGTAACTTGTTCATGTGTAACAAACTTTCTATCGGACAATACACTTATTCAGATCTAGAAACATTAAATAAATCATTTCAATGCTTGAATAATTATGTCAATTCATATTTCTTTTTTAAATATAAATGTATAGTGACAAGAGTCTTAAACGTGTAGTTGTTTATGTTTATATGACGTTTATAATAAATGTCAGTGCACATATGCTACATCAATACACAATAATTAATTCCTGATCACGTCTTGAATGTAAAGTGTGACATGTGTTTTAATTGAAAATATTGCAAAATCAATATTCAACTTGTGAAAAACATATAAATGTGAAAATGCGTGTTCAACAGTTGTTTTCTCATCGTTAATTTAATTCTGTGTGTGGGTTAAAAAAAAAACTACAGAAGAAATTATTTGCGATTGAATTTGTGATGGCATATTGATAGACGACATGATAGTGATGATTTACAAAAGTTTGAGGAAAATGAAAGTGGGACGTTGTGAAGAAGACGATACCACCAGATGTCTTTCTGGTGACATCTATGAACAATGGAAACTCTGAAGAGCAAAGAAGACATGCCAATACAAAGAGACCTCTGCAGATAATCCGTACAAAATAATCAATAACAGAATCTTTTTGCCGTAAATTTATCAGTTTGATGTCAATTGTGACGGTGAAATGCATGTTAGAGTAAGTTTATTTGTGTGGTGCGAGAAAAGTGGAAAGAGTCATGTTTTTGCATGTAGTTCAACATGTTTATGGCCTTGTCAACATGTTCCATCTGAGGCATGTAGATGTCTGCACCCATAATAATTTATTGAGTAATATTTATTTATTTTATTTATTGAGTAATATTTATCTAGTAATATTTAGCTCACTAGCATGACCAGTCATCATGAATTAATTCTTCAAAGAAATGACAGATTAGAATTTACAATGCATCAGTGAGATGTAGGTCGTTTTTCGTATTGGCAGGGGTAGTCTACTCAAGTTTTTATCATTTTCTGATGCATCAAATCTCTGGCTGTAGAGTTGCACCATAGACATTATATATCTACCAAATTTTATGGTGGTTATCATTGGCGGATTTCCTTTGTTTTCATGCACTTTCCGCTAAATTTTGGGTGAAAATAGTGGCGCTGCCCCAACGGGCCGGCCCCCCCCCCCCCCCCCCCAACGAGAAATCCTGGATCCGTCCCTGGTTATAATTATGCTCTTGCTTAGAACATGGAAGAAACTTCATTCGAACAGAGTACTCACGGTGTAGACTAGATACACTAGATAATCCGTAAGTTGACTCCATTTACCCCCTACCCCTACACCCCACCCCTGAGTAACCCCACCAAACATTCCCCAGAACGTTTTTCAGTTCTTTATTGTCAAGGCAGAGAAAGTAATGATAGTTCACTCAAAGCAAGTGACCAATGATACTTTACTTTAAAATTATCAAAGAATTGAAAACTTAAGTTGATCCTTGACTTTTACATTTATAGCTTTTACAGAATTGAGATTAAAAAGACTTCATTATGGTGCATAAGGTATGCAAGTGCACAGAGCAAGTACAATATTTTACTTGCAGTTAAATATTTCCACAATTTTAAGTGACGAAATATTGCGTCATTACTGCAAATGCAATGTAATTATTCCTCCCGCACAATCAGATAAAAACTGCCTATGTTATTTAATTTAGCAAAAATAGTGTTAATTTATACATGCAAAGCTATTTATGAAGATGGAGAGAAGGGCATCACTCGTCCTTGGCCAGCCGCCCTTCAGACAAGACTCGAAAAGACAGGTTTTTTTGCAAGTGGGCCAATTCCTTTTTGCCATAAATCCACAACCCTACAAAAGCCTTCTTTGCACCCTTTTGAACATGTAGGTATATTGTTTAGTGCCCTTTCTCAATGCAGAGAATGGTTGCAAATTTTAATTCACATACGCTGGTGCATTGCCTAACAAACAAAGCTTTTAAGCTGTTAAATTTATTTACTCAAGGAATTTAGGCTTCATTCCAAATCGATAAGTAGCCCATTGAACTGCAGTGTAAGAAGATTGGATGCGTAGAAAGTACTGCATAATGTGATCGGGCAGCGATTGATTTTGCGAGGAACCAATATGTGCTGCCCTTGTCAGAACTGTTGACTTCCACGCTGGACAGGGCGAATAGCTTAAACAGGATAGTTGCATTGTAATGCACACGTCCATATGATGGTATTCTCAATATAGATTCTAATATCGACTGTGAACGAAACGACCTTGATCCTCAATGTGGTGTTTGTATCTTCGTTCATGAGAAGTGGAGAAGATTATTTGTACAGGCAATTAACTGTAATAGACAGCAGAGGAAATAAATAGGATCTAAATCTAGGAAAATATTATACCCATTATTCTGGGCTTTCGATTTTTGCCGTACCGAAAGCTGAAATGGACTACGTTTTAACTGTAAGCATGGTAGTACACTTTATTTGATGTTACACCTTGCTGGGTATTGTCGGATTTATGCAATGTGGTAAACAGTACTGACATTTAAATGTGTGGAATTGAAGGAAGTAAACGAATATATAATCAATAACTAGGAACGAAGCAGTACTGTTGTTTACGAGTGACGGTTCTTTGGCAGAGGCACACACGTCGCAACCTCACCTGACATTCTAAATGAAATTTGTGTTTGTAAGAAGCGATATTGGTTTATTAAAAATTGATACTGATTACCCCTTAACTTGCTTAAGCAGCCAAGTGTATTGGAGATTGTCGTGTGTTAAAGGATGTTGTAAGCGAAAGATTAAATGATAGTAAGGAGTACGATGAACTGTAGCTCAATGACACATAAAGTAAATGAGGAGAGAGGCAATAAACAGGAGACGCAATAGACGGATATTCAAGTAAGGATGGATCGAATAAACCTTGTGGATGGTTTAGGACTAAACAGTCCTTCAATGCGTAGAAGAGGTATCCAGATTCGAAATGTTCCGGAACGCCCAGCATCCCCATGGAATAGATCCACCAATCCCGGACACATGTGAGTATTGTGAATCTTACGAATAAAATACTTCCAAACGTCTCGTTGTTATTTCAGCATTTACAAGACAGAAGTTTGTAACTTCGTATAATGCCAAGGCCTTGGTTTAGCTTATGTTTTTTTTTTCTTTTGCTATCAAGAACAAATGTCTGCATTATCAGTGAAAAACTATGTATTTGTTTGTTGTTTGTTTGTTTGTATGTGTGTTTGTTTTTATTTATTATCGTATTTTCTAGCATGCACCTCAAATTATCCATGGAATTTCGTAAAGCTACAAAACTATGCTTTTTGTCAATCCGTCCTCAAAAACATACTTTTTAGAACAGCATTTAATTGCCACGAAGTCTTAGTTTTCAATTTCTTGTGAAGTTCTTTGATTTCTGTAGGATTTCTTTGATATAATAAGAAGTGCGGATAATGTCTTATTCTAGGTAAATGTCACAAAATGTAAAAACGAAAGAAAAGGAGAATCGACATATACATCTTGACTACTTGTAAAATTGTGGGAGGGCCATTCGCCTGGAGAAAATCCATTACTTATAACACTCAAGGGTATATTATATTCACCTGTTCTGTTATGTAAGTGTCATTTCTCAAAGTATATTTGGTTTAAAAATTAAACTCATTACAATTCTTTCTTGTTTTTCTCAGTACGCATGTGATATTTAAAGGTTGAACAGATTTTTCACACCTCTTCAAGGCTGTGTGTGGGTGTTCTATGTTTTTGTTTTTAACATGAAAGAAAACGTTTATTATTAAAATATTTAATTTTTGAGAAAAAAAATCTTAGCAATTGCGCGCTCTCATAGTTGCCCTTTACTTTCTGATGGGAAAACAAGAATGTCAGAAGTGCAGTGAATCTGAACGTATGTAAAACTTGCAGGATGCATCGACATGAGGAAAGATGCTGACGTAAGAGAATGATATACTGCTGCATAGCATTCAACCTCCTTGGCAACAGCAAAGAAATATAGTCCGAGTACCGTCATTGAATATGAAAATTGATGTAATAAAGCATTGTGAGTACATCATGTAAATGTCAGGAGCCTCCTCCTAAAATTAAAAGGAAGCCTTTTTGGAAGAACTGCATGACTAGCAGACACAGTTGATTAGATTTAGTAAAGAAGCCATGCGTCCAACATTGCTTAAAGCTTGTAGTCAGTTGTGTCTTATGTGCTATTGTCATGCCAGTCTCTTTTCATTTACAGCAGTACAACTGATATAGTTTTGATACCTCTAAATGCTGGTTCAACGGGGAGACTATCAGGGACATTCGTTTACATGGATAATGGATAATTCATTCGGGGTTTTTTTTTGTTTATTTATTTTCTTTGTGGTGTAAATTTACTTGATTTATGCGTCCATGAAATAGATGGTAGTGAAAACAAAATGACAAAATTCAGTGTAAATGTGAGGCAGTGCTCGGATACGAACGCAATTGATTCGTCTATAATTTTTGCACTTTCTGAATTTAAACAGTTGTGTTGATTTAATACATTTCATAAAATACAGTAGTCTACAAGGAGTAAAGATGAAGATACACGTTTTCAGATCCATCTCAATTGTGAAAGTGAAATTGATAAATGTCACTGATCGAAGCGTAATATTTGTAAGTTTGTTAACTGGTGGAGAATTCCAGGATTGCCGATTTCATATTGAGCCAATGTCCTTCGTTGCAGAGTAACCTTTATTCACATGCATAGGTTTACAATGAAATGTGTTAATTTGTCTGGTAAAATTTTCTAATCTCACCTCATGACACTTAAAAGTCCCAGAATTAAGACAATCATAGGTTCTGGGCTAATTGGTTGATATGGATGTTAAGCCGGCTCGATTATTATAATACCTAGTACCTGGGTCGCGTTCTCTTTATATCTTCACACAAAAATAAAAATCAAAAGATGATTAAAACATACAAAGAAGTATTGAAGTACCTGGGCAAGAGCATCGATATTGAAAATAAAGAATGAAACGGTCATGACGATATCTTGGTATTGCCATGTCTTACAGTCGCAATTAGAAAGTTGAACATTTCGTAATGAATAATTAATAGATATGTCGGATTTCCTCCTTATCGAGGGTATAATTCCAACCGGATTTATGTGGATCATTTTGTGTGACATTTTCCAGCACTGTGGCATATGTCTCAACCAAAGTAATTATGCGGTACACACTGCCCTTCAAGTCTGTCAAAGTAGGTAAGGTACAGAAATGTGAAAGATTCTCTTGCATTCACCAGTTTGTCATATTGAGATACTCACTGGGAATTAAGTATTTATCTGTATATGTTAAATGTCATCACTTTAAAGGAAAATAAAGTTTGTAGTTTTTCTTAATTTGTTCATGAAGAAATCTTTGCGTTAATAGGGTCGAACTATTTTGAAAGTTTTTAGTGAACTATCTTTTCCTAATACATCCAGTATTAATGTATTCAAGTGCATGAAAGATCCATCAGATCTTGTTCATATGTTGCTTCGGGCACCTTTAAGTGCAATGGATTTTTACTTAAAATAGATGCAGTGCCAATTTAGTTCATTGACCTTTGTTGGAACGAAATATTCCCAAATTAACAGATCCTTTCATTTCCTCTCCGAAAATTGTAGGTGACTATGAGATACTTAGGAATGTAAACTGTGATTTCTCTTTGTAGTGATAAAATACTACAGTCTGTGGAAGTTTACCTTAATTTCTTCACATTGGTAAAGATTAAAAGGTGATCAAGATCGTAAGCATAACCTTAAAGAGTCAAGCTGAGCCAGTGTATGAGGATGACCGTGTCCCGTATAAGCGGCTTCCTGACGTGTAAAAGTGTCACAAATCTCTGGAAGCCGCAAACTGTCCAAGTTAAAGCTGAGAGTCCCTAATTTAGCAATAAAGACAAGTTACTGATGGTTTCAGTAATGACCACTCAAGTGTGCTCGAATATAGTAGACAACTTATTGCGTTTATTTCAACAGTGAGAATGTTTACAAGTTATGTGCCGAAAGAAACTGGTGACGTAATTGCATTTGGGGGCTGTAGATTGAAAAAAACACTTTCCCTTGCTTGAGCGCTGATAGCCTTTTCCAGTTATCTGTCGATTTCTCTATTTGAGCACCATGTTTGGAAATAATGGCAGTGGGACAAGGCCAAATGATGGCGAGAATTGATTGCTGCCAAGTGTAGTATTGTCGAATTGTAGGAATTTGTGAGTGTGACCTTCAGTTGTGCCGAGGTGGTTGATGAAAGGTCTGCATGTTCCCACATATGAGGCTTACTATATAAATGTTGCCTGAGAGACGGATGGACTAAAGGATAATTGGAATGTTTATTGACGTACACATAAATTTGTGTTATTCTTTTCTTGATATCAAAGAGTTTTATAATAGGGACCCTTTGTTGATATCCATTGTAATAATTGATGTCATAGACAGCTGAAGCACTGGAATGTTCATATTTTGTTATTGTCGGAATAACATCCTTACTGAATGATTATTTGCTGAAAGAATTCATTTTGATCACATATTCAACATGTTAATTGTCACCATTTCTTACGGTAGTAAATGGTATCATAACCATATTTAGCAATGAAAAGTGTACAAACTGAATTGATGATAGAAACGACCTTTTATTAAAAAGTCGTTTATTTGTTTGAAATTATATTCTACTTCAACAGTCAATGTAAGTTAGAAAAGCCTTTGCTGCAAGGAAATTTGACTGCATTTCAAAGGGGGATGAAAAATTCACGCTTTATTCACACATATTATTGTCTGGTTTATATTCGAAGATGTGGCAGCTGCATCTTAGAATTTTATAGCTTCAACAGTTTCGTGACATGTAGTGAGCACACACGTTTAGAGACACGATTGCCTGGAGCATTTAAGAGATTTATTTTTGTGAGATGCTAGGTTTAATTTCGCTCCCTATGCAGGTAAATTAAATGAGGAAAGACTAAGAGGATAGCATGGAATGAGTTCCTCTTAATTAACCGATTGTTGCATTCAATTATAAGATCTGATTATCTTTTCATAATTCATGGAAATATCAGTGGAAGCACCATGTGAGTTGAATAGTGGCACCATAGAAAAGTGCCTTAATCTCTCTACGCCATATCTTTCTGCTATTATGACCAGAAGAAGGAATCCCTTTTTGATTTCATACGTGACCAAAATGTAGTGTAAGCCAGGTATGAAATTAGCCACTTGGCGAAAAAACACACGCACTTGAAAGGATTGGAGTACAATTGTACCGGAATGGGCATTCCGTTATTTATGTGTTACGACCCCGTATTCCACTACAAAGGCGACCTTTACGAGAGGACGTATGATAAAACTCTAGTCAACTAATAGCGTAATCAACAATATTCTAAAAGATTAAAAAAGGAAAAAACGAAGGGACAAAAGGAAGGAACTTCCTCAAGCCTTGTAATGATATGTGACATTCTCTACGATGTCTGCAGATGTTTTTCCAGGATTTGATTTCCTGCGGGATTGGACAATTGGGAATGGACAGCTTTTTGTATTATCAAACAAAAAAGTACTAGAGGTACCTATATAACGAGTTCCACGGCCTGTTTAGTTGCTTCAAAACAACTCACAAAAGAATGTCTGAGTGTTTGAGGGTTTTTGATGTGTAGCGGAATTATGAAGGTGGAAGAGGAGAAGCGCTCTTACTTTGCAATAGCTGAAGCTGTCTGCCGGCATAGTTGTAGTGTGTGGGATAGAGATAGTGGCACTGACACGATGAACGTTATTGCAAGGAGGTACAGCTTATGTTTTAAGGCCCCGAGGAGAGAGATACGCCTCGCACGCAGCTGAGTTCTCCCCAAAGGAAGCAACTGATTACTGCGAGGACTTCCATCTCAATTGGCAACAATCAGGAATGTATCCTTATCACCGCGGAAAGTGAAACAATTACGCTGTAACAGTCTCATTTTCATGCCAGTCTGAAATTCATGCTGCGTAAATAGTTGAAATTTGCGTAGACGGTCATGGAAAGTTAGTTTTCACATACTTTGTGTTGGCGTTACCTAACATTTCTCCAAAATAGATAAATATGGTTTGCAAATGTCATGTAGTAATAATTGTAGATAAATGAACAT
>JBCAUI010338296.1:0-15082 GCA_038406195.1 Haplosyllis anthogorgicola | reverse complement strand
CGCAAGTAATACATTATCGGATTGACATGAATTCTTCTACAAATACAACCAATACGTCCGAGAGGAATCTTATTAATCAAAATGAAATGGTTCCCCTTTGGATTCCGCGGTGCAAACTATACTGTATAGGTGCCGTGTGCATACAATTTCTAGACATTTTACTGCAAAATTCTTACAGTTGTCAGAGCAAACTTTAAAGATTGCTGCTTTGATGTAAAAATTTAAACAATATTACTAGACTTACTGCAACAAATATGTTTAAGCTGTCATGAAACTTCAAATTGATATGTAATAATCATAAAGATTATGACAAACGAAGAAAGATGTCTCAACAATTACAAGGCATTTCATTTAAATCATAAACAGAAGACAAAAACCCTCATTGACTTTTCCACTGTAATCACTCTTTTTGCAGAAATTGGCGCCGCACCTAGCAACTGAGTTGGATGAGATTGAAAGTCGTCTCAATCGCATGAACTCCAATAAAACTGTAAACGACTCACAGAGATCTGAAGTGAAGGGAGACTTGTCTACTGTAGATGACGTTGACCTTAGTTCCAAAGTTCTTACAACACCATCAGCTCAGAGCACACCACATCCTAAACCAAGACCAAAAGTTACCATCAGTGATTCACCCCAGGTATTTTTTATATTAAATTCCTAATGGCTTTTCAGTTGATACAACAGTTGTAACATAATTCAGTATTCTGCTATTCCCAATTATGTGTCACCTCAGTCAAGTCACGGACATTCACCATGAGAAGATGCACATTTATTTTGGTTGAAAGTGATCATGTGAACTTGCCACGTTAGGTTGATTTTGGTAAATTTCTGACCTTTGGTAACCAGACAATAGTATGATGTGCTTAGTTATTTCTATAATATAGTGTTGTGCTTAGTTATTTCTATAATATAGTGTTGCTTTTATCTTTATCTTTAAATTTTTACAGAAACCCATTCACATGCAACCAAGCCCAGAGCGTCTTGATGCACAGATTCGTTCACTTTCCTTCTCACAGGACACACTAATTAAACAGCTAATGGAAAGGAACGAGGAATTAGTGAAACAGAATGCAGCAATTCTTGCTGAATTATCGGCTAGCAGAAAACTAATTGAGAAACTAATGACTGTAAGTTAATTGCAATAAACTTTAATGCTAAATTGAACTTATTTTTCCAACGTTCAAAGTTCAAAGTTTCAAGTACATATATTACTCGCATTAAATTTACAGGCACGTCCGGTTGATCCTCCAGCGACATATCCAGTTGTTATGCCTGCGGCAGCAGCTTCACCTTTGCATCATCCAGGTATCGCTCATCATCATCCTGCTGCTGCACAATCCCCACTGGGACCCCACACAACGTCTACACCTCCAAGGCATGTGCAACCTGTACCACCAGGTGCAGCATCACCATTCTATGGCTCACCATACCGGCCTCATCCAGATTATGAGTATGCAGCCGCATATTCTCCCCATGCTGGCTATCCAATTTACCCACAGGGAGCAGTGCCACCGCCCCCATTACATCACTATGCTGGGTATCCACACGATCCTGCATCACAGCCATGTACAGCTGGTGGTGTACCTCAGGCTGTGCCCGCAACAGCTTTAGCTGGGGCAGTAGGAAAAGAACCCTCTGCAGCTGGACCTGTAAAATCAACTGGAGCACACATTGAAGAGGATGATGATTGCTACTACTGTGATGATGGTACGTTTTTACTTTCGATGTTCTTCAAATTAAGAACTGAACAGTTGTAAAGAATTGTTATTGACAACCAATGAATAAGTTGTAGCAATATCCTTTGAAGAAAACGTAATTTAAGATATTTTAATGATTTAGATGAAGACGGAGGTGAATACGATGAAGGTGAAGGCGATATTTATCAAGTTCCGGAGTCGCAGCTTGTGCAGGATTGGCCTTATGGCAACAATGTCAGTATCAGTGGAAAATCAACGATAAATTACTCACCACAACGTAATCAGCAGCAGCTGCCAGCCCAGCCAACAGCTTATTATGGACAGGTAGTGTATAATGCTCATATTACTTTTTAATTTTACATTGAAAAATATACAGCCGCATGTATTTTCAATTTCAGTTTTGCACAATGTAATTATGAGCATATTCTTTCAGGGCCCAGCATCGACAGGTCTGCCTATGCCAGGGCCTGGTTTCTTTTCGAGCCCAGAGAGACCTACAGGTGCTTACAATGCAGCACGATACATAGCACCTAATGGACTTGATGCATGTTCTCCACAACTTCATCCCCCAAGACCTGGCTTTATTGGTACTATTGGTTCTCCAGTATCGAATGCCCAGACTTCACCTAGTGCTACAACTGCAAACAAAACAGGTTTGTGACAGTTTTACATTCAAGGTTGACCTATGTTACACAATGTAATCTTTGTAAATTTCAGACATTTTTCATGGAACTAACCGCATGCATCATGTTTTAGATTTTAACTGGTTTGTATGTCTGTTACCAGGTGGTACAGTAAGTGGTAGATCTCCAGCACAGACTGGTACAAGTACAACTGAGGCTGCACTGACCGGTGGATCACTTATTAAAATGCCGCAACCTCCGCAGGTTTCTGCGGCTACCAAGTAAGCTTACACTAAAAAAGAACTAAGCAAGAGATTATATTTTATTATTTGTTCATGGATGTATTAAACCAATGAATTAGGTGGGCAAACTATGTGAACCAGTATCCAGTGTATAATGTTTTAATGTGTGCTTCTACATTTACACAGGTTTGCAATTCCCATATCAGCCAGCGTGTTCCCTAATAGTACCGGGATGAGTGCAGCATTGGCTACCGGTGCTCCAATTACCACCGTTACAGGTGTTGGATCGACTGGCAAAGATGTCCAACCAAAGTCACCTGGTGCTAATGATGAAGATGATGATGAAGGTGTGTTTATTATATTCCATTAAATTCAACTCTTGTTCAACATGCCTCGTGGAATACATTGTCTACAATTTACAAAAGCACAATTTTTACTTTGCCAATAAACAGTTAAACGGAATCACTACCTATGGTGTTATTAAATTAGAACCAAGAAGCCCTGCAGTGGCACGAAATTTCTGTTAGTAAGAAAGTTATTAAGTTTTATAGTACGTCAAAAAGATAATTTTTCAGTAGGACTTTTTGTGGGTTCACTGGTACCGTCTGGTTTGGACTTGATTGTGTACGTGAGTTTTAAAGTGAGGATGGATATCTTTGTTTGCTTGCCTGTGTGCTGTGATCCTCAGGATCAATAAGAGCATACACCCAGCTATCCATACTTATAACGTAATTCATTTATGAACATAAAAATCCACTTTCAGAGATCGAGACCCAAATCATTTTTTCACGTTGTTATTGTGATTACAATATGTTTCTCGTTCTTACCTCCATACGTTATGCTTTCATCACAGGGGCAGCAGGTGATGACAGCTATCAAGGCCCCGAATTTGAACCGATCATCCCACTGCCGGATGAAGTAGAAGTGAAGACAGGAGAGGAGGAGGAAAAAGTTCTCTTTGTTTCAAGGTGTAAACTATACAGATTCACAGAGAACCAGTGGAAGGAGAGAGGCCTTGGAGATATTAAGATTCTCTGGAAAGAAGAGACAGGACAGGCAAGAGTTGTAATGAGACGTGAACAGGTATTAGCTATGAACTATTGTGACGTTTTGTTATGAAGTGTTAACGGTAATAAGAAAGAGTTGTTAATGGGGTGTGTGAAGAGATGCAACGTTGTGTAGTATGTACGTTCGATGGAAAAACATTTAACCAAGGAATGCGTATTGCATTAAGGGTATTAAAAAGAGCCGCTTCGTGTTGATTAAGGTGCTGAAAGTTTGTGCCAACCACTATATTCAACCAAACATGAAGATCGACTTCAAGTCAGAAAAGGAGCTGAAGATTCTCACGTGGATTGGTATGGATTTCTCCGAGGAAGACGGAGTTATGCAAAAATTTTCATGCAGATTCAAAACCGAAGAAATAGCTCGAGACTTTAAGGTAACTTGAAAGAGTAGCCCATAAATGTTTTGCAACAAGTATTTGTGTACTGACTAATTGTTATTTATTTGGGTAGTTCACATAGAAAATATTAGACTTTACTAGATTTGCCATGAGCATTTCGATACATCTGCAAAATTTCCTACTTACTTATCCTTTAAGTATGGTTAGTACATGTATATAATACGAAACAAGTTAATTAGAATTCCAAAAATTGTTTTGAAGGCTAAATTCGAAGAAGCTAAAGAATTGGTTGCCAAGTATCAAAAGCAAAATGAAGGCAAAGGAGAAGAAAAGCAAAAGGAAGTGAAGAAGGCCGACGAAGGAGTAGATTTATTAGCTAAACTCAAACCAAAACCGGGAAGTTGGAACTGTGAAGCATGTTACGTTAATAATCCGCCTGAGGTATATCCATTTTGTTAACAATTAATTGTAACTTAATTTTCGTGTTTTGCTCCAACACTTAAATGTGCATAATCACGAAATTGAATAAGAATTACACACTGACCCTCGAAAGAAAATCTTACCAATATGCATGCTGTCAATCACTGTTTATGCAGGTCATAGCTTGTCTGGCATGTACTACACCAAAACCTGGAACACAAATGAAAACTCCACAACAAAAATCAATATTTGGCGGAGATGCTACTGTGACAGGTATGCCATTTAAGCAGTACTTATTCTGCCATTTTCATCGTAATGATTAATGATTAACATGTTGGAATATTAAAGAATAACACAATTTGGCGGACTTTTAAGTTGTACCTAAATTGGCAGGTCCGAGTAGTGGAGGTTTCACTTTTGGAAGTGCCACAACTAAACCAAGCTTCACCTTTGGACAGACCCCGACAACTACACAAGATACGAAATCTAAGCCAACCACTACCTTTACCTTCGGCACGCCTTCAGCTAGTACTACCAATCCGACTGGATTCACCTTTGGATCAGCAACAATGGGAACTCCATCGGGTGGCTTTAAATTTGGAACATCAGCAGTCACAACTACAACAACAAAAGCAACTGAAACAAAAACCACTCCTACCATTTCACCACCGAAATTTACGGTGAATAGCAGTTTTTAGTTATTTGATTTGTAATAAAAATTTCATGTCAACTTTTGAAAGCAACAATTGTTTTCAGTCTAATCCAATATAGAGAGATAATCATACTGAGGGTGGGTAATTTTTATTTCAGTTTAACAAGCCTGTCACGGGCGAAACACCCACGCCAGCGTCGGATACTCTTAAACTTATGGCAGCTAAAGCTGATTCAACTCAGCCAAGTGATAAACCTACCTTTGGAGGTTTCACATTTACCACCAAGCCTGTAGTTAATGAACAAAAGAAGGAAGAAACGAAGAAAGTGGAATCGAAAATCGAAACCAAAGAGAAAGAGAAGGAGGCTCCGAAAGTGAATCCATTTGCGAGCTTTAGTTTTGGACCATCCAGTACAGTCAGCAAACCAGCCGATACCAAGACTTCTGAAGGTAAATTCATAATTGAGAAAAATATTTTAGGGTATTTTAGGCAAATAGAGAAAAATATTTTAGGAAAACTAGTTATATAAGCATTAATGGCCCGAATATGAAAGACTAGTTTAAAGTTTATTCAATTCTAATGACATTGTTTGTAGCTCCAGCTGTGACTTTTGGAGCATCGACCACATCGACTCCAGATTTTGCAAGCTTGGCAACCAAAGATGATACAGCATTTACGAAGAAAACGGACTTCAAAGGTTTCGACGGTGCTGGTGCTAAGCTATTTGAGGTACATATTTGTTTTGGGACATTGTTCGTATTGTGTTATTGATATTATTGATTGGAACTTGTGAAGATACAGGAAACGAATTTAGTGATTTAGTGAATTTAATGAATGAGTGATTAAGGTTGAAACGCTCAGGTAAATGTCAAGTGGTCTAATTGAAATGTGCAATGTAGGGAGGTAAGGATGAGGCTGCTGATGAGAGTGGACACACTGAAGATTACGAACCAGATGTCGACTTTAAACCAATTATACCGCTACCTGATCTTGTTGAAGTGAAAACAGGAGAAGAAGATGAAATCAAGTTGTTTGGTCACAGAGCCAAATTATACAGGTGAATAAAATTTGTACATGTATATCACATTGGGAAACACTGCTATACTGCTAAAGAAATATCAAATGATAAAAATTCAGGAAGCTGAATACAAGTCACATACAGACTTCGTCTAGGGTGAATCACCAAAGAATTTTCTGTGGACAAACTGCACACCATTCATAATTTTCCTCTCTTGACGCCTGCATTTACGTTATTGCCTAAATGACTTCATATTCTTAAGGCATGACAATGAGAGTAAGCAGTGGAAGGAGAGAGGTGTGGGTGAAATAAAAATCCTCAAGCACAAGCAAACAGGTAGATGTCGTGTTCTGATGAGGAGAGAACAGGTGCTCAAACTGTGTGCAAATCACTACATAACAGTTGAGATGTCACTGAATCCACTCAAAACGTCAGATAGAGCATGGTGCTGGTATGCCAACGATTATTGTGAGGACGAGGTAATTATCTTTCAGAGACTTTCTTGCTTATTTTTCTGTCCTATAAATTTACTTAAGTACAACACATCGTATTCACTGATATTATTTCTCCAGGCTTACATTTTGCTATTATTGGAAATTTTAGATGAAATTTGAACACCTTGCTGTAAAATTTAAGTCAGCAGACGTGGCCGATAAGTTTAAAGAAGCATTTGAAAAATGTCAGCAGGATATAGCCAAAATACCAACAGGTTAGAATATTTCCTCCATATTTAGAAGGATTGTAGTCATATATTCTAATGCCATTTGTGCATTCTTTGTACACTTATAGGAAAACATGCCCTTTTGGTGCATTTGACTAGAACTCTTATGTACATGTATAATCATTTATTTCTTTGGCCGTTTTCGTTATCTTTAATTTGTAGCAGGAGTTATATTTTACCATGGACAGTTTTACCTTGGGTACTCAGCCCATCTTAAGTAAAGTGCTTGCATGGGGTGTGACCTGGTTCAAGTAACGTATTATAGTCTTTTAATCGAGTGTCTTTTATGGTGATAATTTTAGATGTATCAGAGGTTAGTGATAAGAAGGAAGTCGGTGAAGTGAAGTCAGAAAGTAAGACAAAGCCGTCTCTTGGTGAAATGTTTAAACCAAAAGCTGGTCAGTGGGAATGTCAGGTGAGAACAACATACCGATATATTAAAGATTCTAATCTGACCATGAATAAATATCAGCCTTTTGCCTATTTTAAAGGACTCTTCAAGAGTAATCCATCTACTTCTCACTTACAGACTTGTTATGTGCAAAATCAGGCAAACGTCATTGTTTGTGCTGCCTGCCAAACACCCAAACCTGGTCAAGAAGCGGAAGCTGCTAAACAAAAGGCGTCCGAGCCAAAGAAAGATCCCTTCGCAGGAGGGTTCAAAATCGCCGAAGGAGCCGTTCAAAGCTCAGGCCAAAGTACAGGGCAGGTGTTTAGTTTTGGTAATGCATTTGTTGCGAAAAAAGGTGAGTCATTTCCATTGTACGGCATTTGTTTCGGAGTCGTATCAAAATATATTTTTGCTATATTCAAATAAAATTACTAGCAGTGATGTATTTGCTGTTTTGCATATCTATGAGTAACACATATTCCTGTGACATTTAGGGTAAAACTGGAGACGATTTATCGAAATCTTAATGAATGCTATGTTTATATTTTGTTCCATTAGCTGATGACACGCCAACAAAAACTGGGTTCCTGTTTGGAATGCCAACCTCTCCTAGAACTTCTTCCTTTAGTTTCAACACAGCTAGCACACCGGTATCTGCAACCACAGCAGAATCATCAGGAACTCCAGCAGGGCCGTTTAACTTGAATACCAGTGGCTTTAAGTTTGGGGCGACCCCCAGTGCAGACATCACGAAAGTAAGTTGATATTTCACGATAAGACTAACGTACATTTGTCATTTACTGTTAAATTATTAGAACTATTTCCCGTAAAATTACAGTTTCTGGAAATCAGGGAAAATTAGGAGACATTTTCCCAGTCGGAGAAAAGTCAGGGAATTTTGAAATATTATGAACTATCAGGGAAAAATCAGGGAATTTTTGTGATTTTATTCGCTCATTTGGCATAATTGCCAAAGAGCCTACAGAATCATGAATTGTCATCTGTCGTTGTTGTCATTGTCTGTGTGCAGCTACCCTGAGCACACTATTGATCATAGAGTCCTCACATTTTGTACACATATGCACATATGTCCCCCTCAATGCACATCAAATATTATGTCACTGTGACATATGTTCTTAAATTGGCAGCCATATTTGTTTTTTTCTTTGAACCTTTCTCCTGGACACACAGTTGATGGTACAGACTTCATTTTTGGCAGGTTTATGCATCTATATACCCTCTTTATTGCATATGAAAATTATGTTGGTACCACCTATATTTCAAGTTTAGCAGCCATATTTGTTATTTTCTGAAATAATTATTTGAGAATTGATTTTATTTGTACTCTTTATTTGTGTCCTAGTGACATTATATCCAGTATTCTTCTAATTGGTTTTTCATAATGCCAAATGAGCCCAGGTCCATCAGGACCTATTTCTAGTTATTATTTCTAAGATTCAGCAATTTTTACCAGTTTAGTGACTTATTTTCCTGAAAAACTTTGAGCCTCACTACACTCAGCATAACATCTACAGCACTTATTATTTTCACTCCAGCTTATGTACATGTGCATTTTCAGCAATATAAAACAGCAGGTAGTGCATAGAAGTTGACATTTAGATACAGTATTTGTTATTTGTGCCTCTGGAAAAAGGCTTGAAAATACTGGAAAAGTCAGGGAATTTCATCGCTGAGAGAGTGTAGGAACCCTGATTGCATCCATAAGGTTACCTTTTATTTTAGACGCCCGCTAAAGAAGCAGGACCAGCAAAGACATTTGGTTTGAGCACCAGCGGATTCACATTTACTCCAACCTCAACACCAGCCAAGCAGGACAAAACACCAAAATCTCCTCAGTCACCAGAGGGAGATTATTATGTGAATACTGAGGATGAAGACTCGCATATATATTTTGAACCAATTGTTCAGCTACCTGAAAAGGTATTTAGTTGTATTTTGACCATTTGGTTGAATAATATGCTGATCGGATAGCGCACTGTATAGTGCAATTTTGTAAAGATTATGCGAAGCTAATGTTGTTAACCGTTCAGGTTGACCTGGTAACTGGAGAGGAAGACGAAGAACCTCTGTATTGTCACAGAGCTAAACTGTTCAGATATGATGACAATCAATGGAAGGAACGAGGTCTGGGTGATATTAAAATCTTGCGGCATAAACAAACCAAAAAATGCAGAATCGTTATGAGGAGGGAACAGGTATGAGTACATTTCCGTGAAGAGTAATACGTATGCCAAGCTTTTCATATAAAGAATCTATAAAGTGGTATTGTCTCGTGTTACATATCGTTGTTCCATTCCATTGCAGATATTAAAGATCTGTCTGAATCACATGATCAGTGATTCGCTGAACTTACAACCTATGCAGAACAGTCAGGGCAAGGCATGGGTATGGGTTGCAACTGACTTTGCTGAAGGAGAAGCCAGCGATGAGAAATTAGCTATCAAGTAAGTTAACGATAGTGTTAGAACTAAAATGAAATGGAGTAGCTCAAATTGTGATAATATGTAAAGTGAATATATGCATGTATTGAGGTTCTGTGAACTTGTTCTTTATTAGAGTGCACTTGTACAGAGACAATTTGAACGCCCTAAATAGATTACCCTCCCCACTTCTAGACATGTAACAGGTGTTCAGTAGACATGCACTCAAACCAGACATATGACAGATGTGCCCATCACAGCTTCAAAGCATATACATGTTAGATCTTCAAGTACCTAAAATTACCAGCAATTAAAATCAATCAAAAGTCCTATATAAGCTCGCAAGCATTCCAGTATAGTTCGAGTTAGGACCAGGCACAAGGCTAGAGGCTATTCTGCTGCATACAGACATCATATAGAAGTAAACAAGAATATAACTTCAAACGTTGTGTCAGAGTTAACTGTTCACTTTATGAGGGAGAACCCAATCTGTACCTTTACACACTCTTAAAATGAGAACATTATTGTAGGTTTAAAACTGCAGATATTGCCATTGAATTTAAGAAAGCATTTGACGATGCTAAAGAAGGGAAGGGAGAGGTGTTGGATCTTCCGCCTACACCTATAAAAGTAAGAGAGCGAACAGACAGTAGTTCCAGAGACAGTACAAGAGAGAGAAAAGATAGTGCCAGGGAAAGAAAAGACAGTGCTAGAGAAAGGGAACGAAGACACAGTGCTGGAAAAAGTGAAACTCCAGATAAAACAAAAACTTCTACCTGTTTGGAATCGTTCTCCTTTAAACCACAAACAACATCCTCATCAGGTGCTAGCACTTCGACACCAAAAGTTTCATTCACATTTGGATCGTCAGGTGAGAAGAGAAGTGACACTCATTATTGATGAAAGAATTTAATACGTACAACTGAAACGTATTTCAGGTTACTACACTTAGAAACTGGTATCAACGATGCCTTTAAATTGTTTATTTTTATCCTCAGAGTCACAAGTTAGCTCAGTGTTTGGCGGATCATCAACACAGAGTTCTGCACCAGGCAAGTTCTCTTTTGGCTCTGGTGCCACTGTATCGACCGGTTTCACCTTTGGTACAACACCAACCAAACCATCAACAGCAGCACCTTCTGTCAGTGAAACTCGAGGTGCTGGAGATGAGACAGGAAAGACTTCAGGATCAGGAACCAGCTTATTAGCACAGATGTTGATGTCTGGTAAGCCATAACTATACCCAAGTACTGTTTTACAGTTTGTGTGGTTTTGTACACGAATAAAAAAGTTACTGTGTACATGTGTGTAATGTTAACGGTATCTTACAAACTCTTAATCCAGAGGATCCTATTCATGTGCCAGACTTGGAGATAACATATGAAAAGAAACCATCAAAGGAACAAGTTGAAAAGGCTGCGGAATTCAAACTTCCATCGACTTTCTATAACTATGAAGATGCTACGTCATGCCCTGGCTGTCGAGGATGTGAAGATGATGATGACTACCACAAAGGTTAAAATCTGCAAACGTTAAAATATCGGAAATCTATGTTTTTAATTTGACAGCTTTATGTTATTTTTGGCTCATTTGGCATAATTGCCAAAGAGCCTATAGAATCATGAATTGTCCGTCGTCGTCAATGTCGTCGTCTGTGTACAGCTGCCCTGAGCATACTACTGATCACAGAGACTTCATATCTCACACACATATGCACATATATCCTATCTCAAAGCGTACCAAATATTATGTTGCTGTGATCATTCTTCTCAAATTGGGAGCCATATTTGTTTTTTTCTTTGAACCTTTCTCCTGGAGAAGCTGTTGATGATACAATTTTCATATTTAGCAGCTTTATGCATCCATATACCCTCTTTATTTCCTGTAAAAATTATATTGATGCCACCTATATTTGCAGTTTGACAGCCATATTTATGTTTTTCCATGGGTCACTTATTTGGGATTTGATCTTCATTTGTTTCCATGTGATATTGTAACCTATATTGTCTTAGTTTTATGATAATGCTAAATGAGCTCAGGTCCATCTGGACCTATTTTGTTACATTACATTTCACATTGCTTAAATTTTACCTCAATTGATATTAGCAATTGCAATCAAAAACACCAAAATAGCTTAGATTCCTGTGGACCGATTTTTTTCGGTAAAACAAAGCAAAGACAGAAAGAAAGAAAGCAGGACTGTAACCTTTCTACATATATGTTTCCAGATGTTGTATTTATTAAAGAGGAGATGCCATCACAAGATAAAGTAGCTCTAGCTCAGAGATACATGCTTCCAAAATCGTTTTACATGTACGAGAATAAACCACCATGCCCAGGTTGTTTAGGCTGTGATGACGATATAGAGGGAACCATTTTTAAAGGTTAGTATAATACATTTACTGAGTTTTTAAACTTTAAAATAGAGTTAGTTTGGTTCAACTTAAAATAAATACTTCATTACTATTAACAAAAATGGTACCTTTTTAGGCAAGTCAGCTTCTACTACACCAGTGAAGACCGAAAGTAAAAAGGAAGAAACGGTGACAGCAGCACAAGCTCCAAATGAGAATAACACCACAGAAACGTCATTATTTGGTGGCAAGACATCAAGTGAATTCTCATTTGCTGCTATTGCTGCCAAATCACCCCCGGGTGCGTTTGGCTTTGGAAATAAATCGGGTAAGCATTTTTGAGCACAGTCGAGGCTGGTCCTATCAACCAAAATATTTTAAATTGCAAGAATGATAATTTGTGAACTTAGAAATGGATGAGCAAAGTTGCTGTATCACGTATTTGGATTTTGTGATAAACTTTATGAATGTATTGCTTCAGCTTCAGACAAGCCGTTTTCATTTGTTGGTTCTGGATCCCAACTATTTCAAAACGTGAAACCAAGTGGGGACGATGATGGAAATGAAGACGAGGTAAGACCAAATAATTGAGTTATATTTGTTTTGTAATCCTGTAAGTCAATGCTAATGATAAAACACAATAAATAATTCATTGGATATCCGAGAGGGTAAAAAGGTCTTCAACCTGCAGGATTTTTATAACAGTGTTTTGTTACATCACAGATTGTACAAAGTGAAGACATACACTTTGAGCCTCTTGTGCATTTGGAAGAAGTTGAAGTTAAAACTGGTGAAGAAGAAGAAACTGCAATTTATTCGCAGAGGTCCAAACTGTTTAGATTTACTGATGGACAGTGGAAAGAACGAGGCATTGGTGATATGAAGATACTAAAACACAACAAAACAGGTACGTATACACTTAAGACTTTAAGAGAGGCATAATACTGAAGAGTGGCAAACTGTGTCCACTCGGTGTATTGAAGAACAGGAATCAAGGCAGCAAGCAATAAATACAATATTTCAACTGCTTCAATAGAACTCAGAAAGGGATAATTTTGTCTTTGTAGGTCGTTTCAGACTATTGATGAGAAGAGATCAAATCCTAAAGATTTGCTGCAATCATCAGATCACTGCTGGTCTGGAGCTTCGTCCAATGAATACATCAGAGGTAGCGTGGTGCTGGTTTGCTACAGATTTTACAGACGGCCAACCAGTAGATGAACAGTTTGCTCTTAAATTCAAGGTAATCGTGATTTATGTTCATTAGTCTATCGCCTCACCCTCCCACCCAAGGCAGAACAATCCTAGATGGGAAAGGGTTGGTGGGACAATTTAGTTTTTTGGCTCATTTTATAATTGCCAAAGAGCCTATAGAATCATGAATTGCCCGTTGTTGTTGTCATCGTTATTGTTGTCGTCATCCTGCGTTGTCATCGTTCTCTGTGAACAGCTACCCGGAGCACACAATTGATCATAGAGAGTTCATATTTTAGACACATACGCACCTATGTCCTCACTGAAAGCCTTGCAAAAATTTTGTTGCTGTCACCTTTATTCTCAAATTGGCAGCCACATATTGTTTTCTTTGAACCCTTCTCTTGCATGGTTGCCACAACACAGGGAAAACAGGGAATTTGACTACAAGTTTTTCCAGACAGGGAAAACACAGGGAATTTGGAAAAAACACAGGGAACTTTTTTGAGAATACAGGGAATTTTCTAAATTTCCCCAATAATGAAGTTTTTCCTTATAAATTGCCTTTTTATTGACTTACATATCCTAAAAAAAAATTTGCCTCACTTTGCTCAGCATCTTTTCAAAAGTGGCCATCATTTCCAACTCCCTTTAATCATTAATTCACTGTTTCAATTGCTCCCATGCATATTATACATGTCACTTGTGAGCTTGTGCTATATGTGCCTGTGTAAAAGGAAAGCATGAATGAGATGCAAAAATTAACTTTAAAGTTGCAATAATGAATTTATAAAATAGTTATCACAGGGAAAAATGTCAGAAACACAGGGAATTTGATTTCACTCGGAGTGTGGCAACCATGTCTTGGACATGCTGTTGATGATACATACTTCATGTTTGGCAGCCTTATGCATCTATGTACCCTCTTTATTTCCTGTAAAAGTTATATTGATGCCACCTATACTTGCAGTTTGGCAGTCATATTTGTGTTTTTTCATGGGTCACTTGTTCGGGATTTGATCTTATGAAAATTTATTTGTATCCATGTGATATTGTAATCTATATTGTCGTTGTTTTCGATAATGCCAAGTGAACTCGGGTCCACCTATTTATCTTAATTGACATAAATTATCAATGAACTGTTGATATGCATCATGGGGATGGATCTAGCCTCGTTCTGACAAAGTAGGGCAAGGCTTGATGGGAAGATTAATCATTTTGCCAGCTCGTGGTGAACTGTATTCTGTTTACTCTGTAGGCAAATAATTCTTGCTTTCGTATGTAGCCGCAATTGTGTAGAGTTCTAGAGCCTTTCCATTTGCAAAAACTGTATTATGACTTGAACAAATATACTATTGTGATTGTAGAATCCGGACCTTGCAAAACAATTCAAAGACAAAGTGATTGAGTGTCAGCAAATATTGGAAACATTTGATCAAAAAAGTGAACAGAATTCTGCACCGCCCGAAATCGGTGCTGACACTGGTGCTGTTAACAAAGACGGTAAATGTACCGACGATGTAGCTGAAGCTGATACATCAGCTGCTAGTGGACAGGATGCTGAACACTCGTACACTCAATCCGATGCAGAAAGATCAGGTTACGACCAATCAGAAACGGAAGGTGAAGCAGAGCAATCGGGTTACAGTCAATCAGGTGCTGAGGGTGGTGCAGATGATGATGACGATGAATATGTAACAGATGAAGAAGATGAAATGCAACTTCTCTTTGCGAAGAGAGCAACTATGTTCTATGAAGATGCCGACCAAAGTTGGAAGGTACAGTAGAACCTGTTTTGAGCGACACCAAACTTTTCCAATCCAAAAGTGTCGTAAAAGACAGAATGTCGCTCAAAGCAGGAGCATTTAAACTGGTCTAAACCATGTTACTTCTGTAGAAAAAGTGTCGTAAAAGACAAGA
>JBCAUI010338185.1:0-15082 GCA_038406195.1 Haplosyllis anthogorgicola | reverse complement strand
CCACTTGTGACTAAAATCAGTCAACCTGAGCCACCCTGGCAAGGATGCAAGCTACTATGTCGATTGAAGGTCTTTCAGTTCAAAATAGTACAATCCGGGATCATTTCAATTCCTCCATGTTATTCCAATACAAATTGTGAAGATGACCCATTACGATCTATTTGAAGCAAAAAGCCACTTTGCGACATTTTCTTCCATTTTCATGCAGTTTTTCCCGATTTTTTGGACGAAAATACGTGAAAATTGGGTTGTTGCCCTCCCTACCCCCCCCCCCCTCCCACGTACGGGGAATTCTGGATCCGCCACTGAATACTGTAATGTTGACTGGTCATAAAGCTTGAACTTTTGGAGACAAATATAGGAGTATACGATTAAATAAAAAAATGTGAATGATACGGGAGAACACAATGATCCTTTACCTGACAACCGACAGATAACTCGTTATGAAAAACTTAATTCTATTGCATGATTAACCTACGAAAATAGGCAAATTTAGGCAAACAAATTTAGGCAAACAAAATTTTCAGTGCCGGAGTAATAGATTTGATTTCCAATCATTTAAAAATACATCAGCGGGAAATACCGTTTTTATTCGAATACAATCACCCCGTGCTTAGACCAATTTTTGAGCGGGTGCTTCTTTGAAAAAAACCCCAAAGGACCAATTTCACATCGGACTTTGCTCATTGGCCAGTGATTCCAGGACATTAAATAAAGTTACATACTGACAGCATGTGATAAAATGTGTCAATAAATTGGAAAATGTATTCAATTTATATCCTTCCGAAAACAGAGGGGGAAGGTGCTTCAATTAGAGAGGGTGCTTGCTGCTGAATTGTACTTTTTTCTGCTGAATGATAATACACACCGAACGCATTTAAAATTTGACATTTCACATGACTGTAAACTTGGTCAGAAGGCATTGTTTTCGACGGCAACACCTGGTTAAACACTGGAATTTCTTTCAAAATACAAGTATTTATAAATATTCATCTCAGAGTGAAGTGTGGACAACGAGCGTCACTCCTGTTTCAGTATTATGTAAAATAATCCATTTATTGATCTGTTTGATCCGCTATATTTTGTTCTATTTTACTTTGAATTTAATTCGTTGTTGCATAAAGCTATTTTGTGATGATCTCCACTATATTTGTAGACGTGGTTTCTATGAATAAATAATTTATGCTTAAAATGTCAGAAATTGATTGTTCAATATTTGATCCTTCCTTGAAAGATCAAAATTATAAAAGGCCAAATTTTGAATGGTTCCTTTAACTTATCCGCCGCTTTGAAAAGTGACCAATTAAGAACATAGGGCTAAATCCCCTTCATTTTATCTCTGTTAAAAGCTGCGGGTATTGTATGCATCTATGCCATCTGTGAAACAATTTAAACGTTATCAAAGGTCAATTCAATTATGCACTGTCTTCATCTGCATTACATACCCTTTCATAGGTATATGCTGTCCATGTATGCCCTTAAAGAGCGCACTGTGCTTTTCGTGTTCACAGAAAATGATCATAATTTAGCCAGATGGATAATTTAATAATAAACTGACACAGAATGGCAAATGAAGCTGAGAAAATGAGGAAACAACGGTTTTGATACATGATTATTGCGTAAAATTTCAATTTTGTGTCAACACAATCATGGAATACGCGTGGCCTATAAGTCTGTATTGTAATAAATATCTGTGTGATTGCAGTGTAATCCAATCTGGCCTAGTATGCCAAATCTATACATATTTCTTGATAAATCAATACGAGGAAATTTGTGAGTCAACTGTGGAAAACACGAAAAATGACCTTACGCTTTTTCTTATTATCATTTCCTAAAAAGTTTACAGCATATTATCGAAAAGGTTTCATTTTATCATTTATACAGTTTAGAACTACTAAACAATGCCAATTTGGCAAAAAAGCTAAACATTTTGGGTTAAAATCTAAAGGGCGGGAAGAAATTTTCGAAAGTGATGCCACCTATGAATTCTTATAAGGAGAACATTTTCCCTGGACACGTGACATAGCCGAAGGTGAAGGACGCCTAAACTAGTTCCGTCTCGCCCAGAACCCAATGAATCACGGACAAAAACACTGAAAATACCGATATATGAGGTGAAATACACAGACACAAAGCTCGAGATGGACTCTGGTCATGGCTACAGATCAGATTTCCTGGTGGGAGACCCGACCAAGGCGAGATTTAAGCTGCTACGGAAGATTGGGAGTGGCAGTTTTGGAGAAATATTTCAAGCTGTCAACATTGTGAGTTTGATAAACATAAACATTGAATTTCCTGTCAAATTCCTTTGTTTAGGGAACATCTGCTAGAGATCTAACCACTTGTCTACTATGATAATTCATTTTCAAGCAGTTTTACGTGGTAATTTGTGGATTTTTAGGGGTATTTTCAGGACAAAAGCCATGGTTACAAGGCTGGCTGAGAACAATGAAGTCAGCACCTGACATAATCATGATAACACAACAGGTCAACATGTAGCACCCAAAACAAAAGCAGTTTGTGGTCAAAGGAAACTTTCATTGTTTTAGCCACGTTTAGACCTGATACACCCAAAAATTTACCAATAAATCTATATGTGATTGCGGAGATCTAGTTTCTATGGCAATGTGTTGTTAACATGATTATCGCTCTATTAGTGTTGAGTCCCACCATTGATGGTTTATCTATAACGACATTCCTGCCTGATTAGTGTTTATTTACTTTCCGTGTAGAGGCACGATTTCACCGAAGAAGACAGATTTCGTAAAAAAAAAACGAGCAAAGCGGAGGTATTGCCTCAAGAGTGAAAACAGTCTGTGAGGTGGTTGAAATAATTAAAGTTGCTTCCTTTTAAAAGTTTGTGTTAATTTCAACCAAATAACATGTTTTTATTTCCAGGAAGTTTAAAAATCTATATTCGTCTTATTTATCACGTTTTGGTCGTAAGTGTTAATAACACACGACGAAAATTGATGAATTGATTTAGTGCAACAATACTACACCCAGGGGCTAGTCATGGTAAAGGGGATCACACCCTGAACATAAAACCGAAAAGGAACTTTTCATAAGTTACTACGTGCTGCATGTTCATGGTCGCGAATGTTTAATTTCTTGGAGACAGCAACATCAGTAACATTTAATATCTTGAAAGATAATGTATCACCCCGAATGCGCCACAATGTACCGTATTTGTCCGTTTATTGGCGCAAGCGCGATCAACCTTACTTTTTAGATGCGCCTCATTTAAAAAATCATGTTTACCTTTTTGGCTCATTTGGCATAATTGCCAAAGAGCCTATAGAATCACGGATCGTCCGTCGTCGTCGTCTGTGCACAGCTGCCCTGAGCACAGTACTGACCATAGAGACTTCATATCTTACACACATATGCACCTATGTCCTATCTCAAAGCCTAGGAAAAATTATGTTGCTATGACCATTATTCTCAAATTGGCAGCCACATTTGTTTTTTTCTTTGAACCTTTCTCCTGGAGATGTAGTTGATGATACAAACTTCATATTTGGCAGTGTTATGCATCTATTTCCCTCTTTATTTTCTGTAAAAATTATACTGATGCCACCTATATTTGCAATTTGGGAGCCATATTTATGTTTTTTCATAGGTCACTTATTTGGGATTTGATCTTAGACTCTGCATTTGTTTCCATGTGATATCGAAACCTACATTGTCTTAGTTTTATGAAAATGCCAAATGAGCTCAGGTCCATCTGGACCTATTATTTGAAGTAGTAGGGGACATACAAATAGATAAGTTTTTGTAGTAACAGACATAGCAACATGTTCAATTACTTTCACAATTTATCACCATAGAGTCACCTACTGTGATTTATTAACAATTTTTGCAGCACACACCTTGCAACATGCATAATTGAACAAAAAAATCCCACTTTCACAGTAAAACGCAAGTAGAACACATGCAAGTTACTATGGAAAAGTTCCAGAAATATGCTCAAAAAAGAGGGGTGCGCCATAATTCGGGCATGCGCCAATAAACGGACAAATTCGGTATAATCTGTAAAGTACAAATTGATGGATTCTTGTATTAAAATAGTGCAACATACTTATTTCCCATTATTATCTTATTGCACTTTCCTTTTCGTGGACAAGTAGCAATCCAGACACATGTATCAGATTACTGCGGAGCTCATTTACACCTAGACATGCTAAATTGCCATAAAACTTGACGAAAATATAATTTTCTTGGTGTTGTAGATCACGGGTGAAGAAGTCGCAGCTAAACTAGAACCGATGAAAGCGAAACATCCACAGTTACTGTACGAGAGCAAACTCTACAGGATTCTACAAGGTACGGATATACAGTAAAACTCCTCCTTTACGGCCACCCTTTTTGCCCATTAAATTTGGCCGTATATTAGGAGTGGCTGCAAAGAAAGAGTGTACATGTATTTTCATACAGTTTTGAAGAAAATGTTTGGAGCCAACGAGGCCGTAAACTAGGAGTGGCCGTAAAGAAGGGTGGCCGTTAATGAGGAGTTTGACTGTACATAAACTTATTGCGCCGCCTTTCGATGCATATAAAGCCCATGAATTCTCATGCCCCACAATGCACATCAGTCTTCACTCTCCCATTGTGTGTTGAAAACGAAATTGCGTACTGAATCATAAGTTTGTTGTTATGTACACGTGTAACATACAAACAAACAGACAGACACATCACAACATGCAAACGCACACTATTCTAGCCTTTTAAGTTCCTGCTACACACGTAGTTTCATAATATCATCAATATGAACCCCATGCACCATCACAAAATTGTTCCGTTTCTAGAAAGGTTGATACTTGTTGCTTTGAATTTTCACACTGAGGATAAAAAATGTGTAAAATGATTGCAAACTGTGGGTTACAGTATTATAGTCTTGAATTGCATTTTGAGGAAGCTGACGTGTGCCAGATACATAAAAGCCTGCAGACTTGTATCACCGAGGTTTTCGTGCCCTATTTTAATCTTCCTGGATAGGGGATTCAAAATCAGCTGATGCAGATAGGTTTCACATGATCTTAAAATAACGTGCAGTGCAAAAAAATTAATTCCCCACACATTCAATGGTTAGGGAAAACTTGTGGTACCGGATTTCCCCGAAAATAAGCCCCCCCCCCCACAATAGAAGCCCATGGCCTTTTGTAGATACATTTCAACAACTGTCTGTGGGAAATGACTTTTCACCCACATCTTGCCTTGTTTCTTTGGTCCATTTTCAAACAAAACCATGAAGTTTAGTTAATAGTAGCCAATTTTTCGCTTCCCTGCATTCACCAGAAATTTTATGTGGTAAAGTAGTGTACACCTGAACAAAAGCATACACTAAAGAGTCTAAATATGTCTCCCAAGTAAAAGCCAATCTCCCCAAATAGAATCCCATGGGCTTATATGGAGTCCTGACATTCTTATGAAAAAATGTCTAATTCCCAAATAATAGCCCAGGGCTGATTTTTGGGAAAATCCGGTAGTTTAGCAGTACTTTATATTATTAAGTCAATAAATGAAATTAATTAAATGTTCCCGGATAATTCGTTATCAGATAGATCGGTATGCCCGATAATATAATTAACGGTTTGTCTGCTCCGCATGTTAATTTACAGTGATACTTCGGTTTTATTCGACAGAAAATGTTGCTCCCAATTATATTGAAATATACAGTGTAGACTGTTTCAAAGGAAAACCTTTGAAGCGAAAAGTACGAGTGGAACGAAAGGCACCATTTAGCCACAAGTTCTAATTTTCCTTATGTATTATCCTGTCAAAGGAAAGATTCCGGCAACCAAATGGATTTTGTCAAATTGACCTTTCTCTTCACGATCTTTACTGTATATCATCATTCAAAACCGTTGATGAGACAAACTTTGTCACGAACAAATTTAATGGCAATTATATAAAATATTGTTCGGAAATAAGTACCAGTATTGAAATACAGTAGAACGTGTTTTGAGCGGCCCCTTTTTTACAGCATACCTGCCTTTTACGGCAGTGTCACTGTAAAATGATTCCTTATTATTCCTGTTTGTGCAACATACCTGCCTTATACGGTATCTTTGCCCTGAAAAATTAAGGTGTCGCTTAAAACAGGTTCGACTGCAGGTTCATTGTGGCATAACTAGGTCCAACCGGTTTCGACTTTCTCAGGCTTCTTCAGGAACCGTTACGAGGATAGATTCAAACTCGTGTTTAAATATAAAATTAGAGTCAGCCAGCTCGTTTTCGTACACTTAACGCCCATCCTTTAACGCAACAAATGCTGTACAGTAAAACCTGTCATCAACGACCCCCGAATTCTGCGACCACCTCAATTTTACGAACAATTTCATACAGCACAAAGATCAAATTTACACTATATTTGTCCTGTGATCTACGACCACCTGGCATTAACGACCAAAATATTGTGGCAGAAAAGGTGGTCGCAGATGACAGGTTTTACTGTATGTTTATTAGACCAGCGTTATGTAATAAATCAACATGACGCTACTCTCAGCATTCATTTTGTTGCGTTGTGGATGGATGATTCGTTTATGAAAACGAGCTGAGCCTTTGCTAAGTTTAGAAATTTTTAAAATTATTAAATTATTTAAAATAGCGCATTATGTGTATTAATTTCACACTGCTTAATACAAACACACTCTCATCCATGAACATTTTCCTTTAGGCGGTGGGTAGTTCGACCAAAACAGATTTTACTGTATTTTAAATGGCGCATTTTTCTGCTGCAGGTGGAGTGGGGATCCCGCACGTCCGGTGGTACGGTCAGGAGAAGGGCTACAATGTGCTGGTGATGGACCTGCTGGGACCGAGCCTCGAGGATCTCTTCAACTTCTGCTCCAGGAAGTTCACAATGAAGACCGTGCTGATGGTCGCCGACCAGATGATCGCGCGCGTCGAATACGTCCACTCAAAGAATTTCATACACAGGGATATTAAGCCCGATAACTTCCTCATGGGGATAGGCGGGCATTGTAACAAACTGTTTCTCATTGACTTCGGACTTGCCAAGAAATATCGTGATAGTCGAACACGCCTGCATATCCAGTATCGGGAGGATAAGAACTTAACGGGTACGGCGCGCTACGCCAGTATCAACGCTCACTTGGGTATTGAGCAGAGTCGGCGCGACGACATGGAGTCGCTCGGTTATGTCTTAATGTACTTCAACCGTAACGGTAACCTGCCGTGGCAAGGCCTCAAGGCGGCGACGAAAAAACAGAAGTACGAGAAGATCAGCGAGAAGAAAATGTCCACTCCCGTCGAAGTGCTATGTAAAGGGTTCCCTGCAGAATTTGCCATGTACTTGAACTACTGCCGGGGTCTGCGCTTTGAAGAGGCCCCCGACTACATGTACCTTCGCCAGTTATTCCGTATCTTGTTCCGTACACTGAACTATGAGTATGATTACGTTTTTGACTGGACGTTGCTGCGCCAGAAGGCTGCGGCGTACAACAGCGCGGGCAGCGTAGTCCGATCTCCCGTCCCCATGATGCCAATAATGGGGGCGCACAAGTAACTCATGCCTTAATTGTCATGGTGCTTGATTCAGATTATTTTACCATTTAGCGAGGCTAAGTTACACGATTTTACGTCACTTCATCATGCGTCTGACATTTTCTAGTAAAATCACCAGTTTCCATGTCAGCGCAACTTCACCAAATAGTTAAATGGTACCCTACTTAATAGTAAACGTAAAAGTGTGTAACCCAGCCTCCCTACTATCATGATTGAAGGTGTGCTATAGAAATAGACTTATAAGCTATTGTCTTTAGTTGCCAATTTCAAACTGTGTAATTTCGTCATTGTTATTTCTCTAGCCTCCGCCCTGACACATAAAAGTTTATACCGTATATTTGTCCATGAAGATAAACCTACGAGATAAACTGCGCATATATTTAAAACGGAGGATTGGTTAGGGGATACAATATATCAGATAAAATGTATGTACACACTCATGTTGATATGCTCACAAATGCGCACTCACTCACGCTACTCAGTTTTTACTAGTGACGTTTTGTTGGGGTTGCTTATAGTGATCGGTTACTAGTGACACACGCATCACACACATGCATTACTGGTGTGTGCACGTTGCTGGGCGGAGGTTAGGGTTTAACAGTGACGCATACATTGTCCACCTGCTGGACGGCAGGGTAACTGCTGGTAAGCTGCAGTACATGTGGTTGGTAGTCATGACTATCGTTGCCATGGGTAAATACGGATTGCTATGGTAACCATGATATTGCGATATGTAGGTGTGTAATACGTCAAACCAATCGTCCATAATATATTTCAAAAATTAATTTTTTTTTTAATATAACATCAAATTTTGTGACTTGCAACTTCTTAGAATTGTCCACTTTTATGTGTGTTGCATGCACAATTTTTTGTGAAATATGCGCAGATTGCATAGATTAGCATTCTGCACATTGTAAATGAATTTCCTTCAACTCAATGCTCTGTATTGCGAATGGTTTGAGGTATTGCGCCCACACTTTGTCCTTAAGATCTGCAGTTAAACAGACACCGTTTTGTGTATTTCGGGGTTTTGATTGTGATCGTGTTTAGAATGTGACGTTGTTTGTATTGAGTGTATCGGTAGAGGCTTGTCATAGTTGTGCGTGTGCGCGTAACATTGAATTTAACGTTTAAACATTATTATATATTGGACCAAAATATAGAGTCATTATTCCGTTATGATGATTATACGGTTATTTGTACACAGTCATTATTATTGTAATTGTACCAAAGTCAACAAAAGGCCACTTTTTGTGAACATTGTGTGTTATTGAGAATTGCGCCCAAAGATATCATGTGGCGAATTATAGTGAACGGTGTCAAAATGAGGTGCATGTGAGAATACAAATATAAACGGTAAAAGTGACCACGAAATGTGACACCATCAATAAATATTACATATCTTACATTAGCTTCAGCCAGAGTGCATCAGTTAACGTTGTCGGCAGAAAACCTGTATTTTATCTTTCTTCACGCAAGTAAAAAAGTATCACATAAAATTTAGTTCTAGGCCTTTAGTAGTGCCGTGAAAAACATTCTCAAATAAAATGCAGGTTTCGTTGTACACTGGATTCACTAGACAGTTTCAGATGATTGAAACGTATCTGTATCCAAAGTGGTTACGTTGCAAATGAACGTAAGAATTGACAAATTTTACGTTCCATGAAACGTAACGTCCTGTCCAAAACTACAGCTACGTTACGTTTATGGAGCTAAGATCTAAAACTCGCCACTAATTCGAAAAAAACTGATGGGCGACTGAGGAAATGAATGAATGTTTGTATGATGGTTAGCATAACGACAAGTTTATTTTGCTGCTGTACAAATGAGGAAGTTACGAATACTGTGAGGTAATATTTTCCAACAAAAATGGTTCAAAGCATTTAAAACAATGCCAAATAATAATAAGTATCATTCCAAAAATACACACATAACCAAGCGTTACCATAGTGATATAATGGTTGCTATGACAGTTGCCACGACAACACATTATTATTGTTACTGTTGCCCCGGCGATGATAAACCGGTTTTTAAAAAGGGGAATAACATTGACACATGCTAGCTAGTCTTAGAACGTAGTTGGTCAGTAGATGGTTGCGAGGTGGCTTCATGATAAATGTATTTAGAAAGTGTTTGAAATGAAATATGATGTTTTATAATTGTGATTGAAGGAAACTATTTTTAAACGTGTGCAATTTTTTGAAACGGTATAGATAATGAGTGTTTATTATGTCAGATGTAGTTAACTCTTGTTTCGTGTGGCAAATTATCACTTTGGAACAAAAGTACATTTTTGCGCAATCAATTGCGCAGCATGTTATGCTTAATATATAAGAAAGGACAGAGGCTCCTTTTACGTGTAGTTTAAATTAAATTTGTAAGGGAAGCTTGTTATAAATTGAGAGTGAGCGTTTACATGTATTTTGATTTGTTTTTAGCCACAACTGCGTGATCGGGAATTTTTGTAAATCATGCGCAAATCAGTTGAGATGAGTCGAGATAAACTAGATGAAAGCGGTTAGTGTGATCTTTTAACAAATAATCGCTTTCGATTAACCTATCTGGTGTGAATTTGTCTAAGAAAGATGTTTTCGTGAATAATATAAAGAAATGATAAAAATAGTTTTATTGTTACCGTCATTTTGAGGAAATATTTTCGTTGATGATATTTTTGTCACTTTTAGAAGTTTTTTTAACGTGTGTGGGGCTCTAGCAATCTTTAATTAAGTAGCAAACTAGGAGAAGTTAAATTCCCTGTCCGGCACCAATTATAGATGTTCAGTTAAAAGCGATGCGCATTATTAGGTGACCCGGTATTTTCAGTTTATTATTTGGCCTCCGTTTCTCATTCTACTTTGATCATCCTTGGTATCAATTTACGGGACAGGTGGACTCTAGACCAGTTCTCACATTAATTACATGCTATAGATTTGCGCATTGTAAAAAATTGGTCTCAGGTGATTGTGCCTGAATTGTAAATTTATAGTGATACAAAATGAACCATGATCCGTTTGGACATCTGTGACAGTAAATATGTACATTTAGTATACACGTACTATAAATTGGAGAACTTGGTCTCAAGTGAATGTGCACTGAATTGGACATTTATGGTACACCTGGTACCATAAACCGTAGATTTTATTCCTCTGTGTGAGTATATATGTACATTTAGTTGACTACAAGCTATATGTGTATATTTGCTGGTTTAGTTGACACGATCTGGAAGGTTTAAGACACAAGATTTACTTATGTTTATAATTAAAGGCCCCGCAGTCTCATAATTAAAACCAGCACAACTGATTGATTTGTGTAAATTGATTTATTTTCACAAAAGCATACTCCTAAAATTAGGCTAATAATTTTCCGATATAATTAGAAATGAAACAACAAAAGTTAGCCTGTGAATAGAGTTGTAAACCAAATGTGTGGTCATCCAAGGGCAGTTAAATTCTCCAGCTTGCGCTACGTCAAAGAAAATGTGCGTTTAGTTAAATCAGTGAGATCATGTTAGTTTTACAAGTTCTTATCACGTGCGTAACTGAAAAAGGCACAAAATAATGGAATAGCCTTGCTTATCAGGTAGCGAGGTGTTTCTTTGTTAAAAAAAATGACAAAACATTTGTCTCTGCAGTTCCGTTTACTGATCCGTGCGTACAGTTGACAGTGAGACTGCGGGCGCCCATGTTACACGATCACCGTAGCACTGTAGATACCAGTTTCCACGGCAACTTTTATTTTGGTTAATTTGTAAATTTAATTGTAAGAGGTTTTATGATACTTAATATGTTCGTATTATTATATCATCAAGATTAGTTTTATTTTTCAACGGTATTTTTTATTATTGTTTTATCATTCGCGTTGTGTTACGAGTACAAGACATGAAATCAGCAGGGTTCCCACCACTCCTTGAAAAACTGGAAAAATGACATTAGGTTTTCCAGTCCTGGAAAAGTACTGGAATTTGACAATTTTATTAAAAATCCTGGAAAAATCATAGGTATCCTGGAAAAATGACAGTACCATGGACAGTTATATACATTTTTCAATTTTACTAGTTTTTTAAGGCTTTCCTGGGTAGAATGTAAGTTAGCTCTGTGTCAGGGGCAGGCCTCTCGGCTTACAATGCACCATCAGTTCAATCAGACTGTCAAGTGTTTCTGTTTTTCCTGGTTTTTTTTCAAGAAAATTCCTATTTTTTCAAGAAAAACATGAAAATATTAAAATTTAGCCTGGAATTTCACTTAAAAATCCTGGGAAAACCTTGGAATTTTGTCAATGTCAGAAAGTGGGAACCCTGAATCAAGAAAATGTGCGCAACAATAGATGTTAAAATGATGATCTGTTAAATAGAGAATTTTATGAATTTTTGAAAAGTTGTGATTGCGCAAACGGTCTTGCTGAAGTAATTTAAATTTAAATGTCTCTGTTTTCCTCCTTTTCCATGTTGTTCACCAGCTGTTAACTTTTCTTGTGATTTTCCCCAAAACTGCTTAAGTCTTTTGTTTGTGATATCTGATACTAATTGCTATGGTTACTAAAGTAACACATTTACCGTTGCTATGGGTGACTGGTGACACGTTTCCATGGTGACGTTTTTATTAATATCTCGTTTTAACATGTAAGTTAGGCTAAGCCAGGACGGGTGTACATTTACCATTTCATGATTTTATTATTTTAGTTTTATAGTTCATAGGTAAAGGAACATTAATTATAACAAACATGTATTTTTTTGTTTGCAAATTTCGAACTCGCTCTTCCAAATAATTCTAAATATTTTGTAATTTTTTTTTAAAATTTTTATTTAAATGTTTGCTTTGCAACCTCTTCATTTGTTGGATTAAATTACAAACTTTTGTTGTTGAAAAAGGTCATGTAAATGTCACATTTGAGAATATCTTGTGAAAAAAATATTTGGCTACCTTTTTAATACAAAATGCAAATTTATTTGCAAGTATTTTTTTCAGATATTGATTTTCCATCTTGAACTATGTCCATCAAAATGTCAAGCGAGGGACGGTGGATGTTGCCACCAAAACACTTTAAAAATGTGTCATTGTGAGATAAACTAACAAATAAAAAGGTGTGGCCTAATCCATAGTTAGTACAGCCTATTTCTGTATGTATCAGATGAGACAAGTTACTTTTATGATACTTTTAACGAACACGTTCAAATTACGGTTAATGCCAATTTGTTATCATGTGATATTATATTGGTTTGTTTAGTCTCTAACTGAATCAAATGCTAAGTAAGAGACGTGTGTGTTGAAATGACCTTGAACTGTCAAAGGTCATGTGTATTTGACCTAAATCTGGATCAAAACTGAGAATTTTGTTGAGAGGGCTGAGTATTTTCTTATGTTTGTATTGTCTCTCATTATGTCACAGGGAGCAAAGAGTTTGCTAACTGGTCCGGTAACTGGTTATTTCAACATATTATATTTGATGTGTATTAAAAAGATCTCTGTTTTAAAAATTGTCCGCCATTACAAATACCTTACTTTTACGATATTTAGAATGCCTGATCCGAGAAAAAAGCAAGGGTTCGTAAAACAGGGCTCAAAGGCTGAAATATGGTTTCAGTGCTGGACCACATGGATCAAATATCTGGATCCGCTGCAGTAAAATCGGGTTGATTCAGAGATCTTGTACGTGTGCCGATATTAGAGACAGTACGGTACTTATCAGTTGGCTAGTTACTAGTTTTATCACTGGAAAAAAGTACTATTTGTGGTGACGAGATTTAATGATATCACTGTATGTTTTTTTTTATTAGAGAGTTGAGCTACACGTTTCACGTCAGTTTGTACATTGGAGAAGAATTGTGAACGACGGGATTTCACCTCAGCGAACGTAACGCGACAGTCATTCGCTGCTCGAGTGGAATCCATGATAATGATTTTTCTTATTTTGACTTGGCATCGCCTCTTAGAACTTCTCTATTTTAAGCGTACACGTACAGCTTGGTGAAAAACGTGTAACTTGACGTATTTACTCTTTGTTGGTTTACGTGTGTGTAGGTGTGACGTGTGTATTTGTGAATAGAACGCTGTAACGTAACGTAACGTCACCCAAACGTGGCGACGTAAAACTGATGCGTTTTAACGTGTAACATTATATTTTATGGTGACAATTTTTTATGACATGGTTATGATACAGAGTTAAGGATAACGCATTTTTTTCACTCAAATTTAATTTCCCACTCAGACCTGTACAGTGTTTTCCCAAAAGACCCATGAAATTGAAGAAATTGTCGATTGTCGGAGACATGCTTGACTATGATGCGAATTGCTTTATGACCTTGACATTTACCCATTGACCGTAAAGTTTTGGTTTGACCTGAATAACGTAAGTATGCGTGATTCACTTATTTACACGAAATTTACGATCCACAAATATTTGATTTGTGTAAAATGTAAAATTGCACGTTAAACTTATCAGTATCCGAGTGTATTTCTCCGCGGGGCGTGTATGTGTTACTGTAGGTTCTATACGGTAGATGTGTCGGTTATTTAGAATAACTACGGTAATGTTACATATCTCCACCACGGCGTGTCAGAACGTGTAACTTTCCGAGTTTAATCTACACCACGGCGGTGACGAACGTGTTCTGTACGAAATGTATGATCTACATGTATCAAACATGTGGAAGAAATCTATTTAAAAATGTAAAATCAGTGCAAATTCTGATTTATTGAAAATTGTTCACATACAGATTTTGTACTTTTATTTTTGCTGCAAGACTTACTATTTGAATTTTATATTTAAATTTTTAAAACATTGCCTGTTTACACCTTTCGTTGATGGAATGTAAATTTATTAAAAAATTGCATTGATCTAACAATCAAATATATGTATAAATTTACACAAAAATTTAATTTACCAAACTATAAATAATAAAGTTTTACAAAAATTTAAATAACCAAAAATAATTAAATATAAATTTACATAAAAGTATTAAACTAGGCTAAAAAATTGTTACATATTTCTGGCTTGAATAGATATTTTGGATCACATGTTTGATATTGATCCGTATGAGAACACCGTTAACACTGTGGTGGTGCAATACTTGGTCTAAACACAGACCGAATCATATGTATATATTGATATATCAACAAATAAAACACATTTATATAAAGAAAACTCATTGTTGTATTTTTACATTACGTTCATAAAAAGAGGAATTTAGAGAACTTAGATCTAACTTAGTGTCACTGACAAATCCTACTATGAACCGTGCGTATTTATGCTGAAAAACACCAAAATTGAAAGGTATTGCAAGATAAGTAAGATAAGTACATCCATATTGAGTATATTTTTCCAAGCAGGGAACCGAAACATGTACATGTAAAACTTTTGCAAATTTGGTTGCTTGATTTTTAAAGTCTTTAGTTAACTGAGTCATCTATTTACAAGCACTTGTGATGCAAGATCTAATAACTTTATATATGTATGTTACGAGGTCACAAAGAAATACATACACTCTTCCCCGTATATATCGATATTTTTGGCGCGGAAAAAAGTATCGATATAAGCGGGATATCGATATAAGCGG
>JBCAUI010338074.1:0-15083 GCA_038406195.1 Haplosyllis anthogorgicola | reverse complement strand
TATATATATACACTTGATAAAATTCGCACATACACAAAATATCAATTTGTGGATCTAGACATGTATGTTTTGCTCGCATGCTATGTCTATGTAAATTTAGTTAAATACAAGAGTACTGAATGTACAATACTAAAAAGTATTTTGGTAATTGTTAAGTCTATTGTGCTTATTTGAAAACAATAAAATATTATAATATTGCTCTCATTATTTCAAACAATGATGCCTTTCAGCCGAAGGCCCACCGTTCACTCTTTTAATGGTCATTAATGCACTAAAAACATTAAAACGGAAAAAAATCACAAAAAATTTAACCTTCAAATAACCCATATCTTTAAATATTTTGGCAATGACTTCATTTACTTATCACAATATTATAACATGATATGGGCAGATATTAGTCAAAATTGTACAAATGTTATTCCGGTGACCTTAACCATGAAACAATGACCTTGTACCTCCATGATAAAAGTGAAGTATATGAAATCAAGCAGTTCAAATGTCATAGCTAGGACAAACAGACAATGCGTCATAGATAAAACAAACTGAAATACATACACAAAAGAGACAGAAAGACAGACATGACAGAAAACATTACCTTTGGATACTCGGGAGATAAATATTACGGAAACAATATTGAAAAGAAAATGTTTTGCTTTTCAAAAGCCTGTACTATTTGCATAATTGAACATTTCTTGTTATCAGTTACACTACAGACAGTTTCATCCGTGAATATTTTTAACTTCATCAGCAAAAGAGTACAGAAAATTGATCACATCAACAGAATCAGCTGTGACGTCATCAACTGTAAATGTGTCTCCATGGAAATCAAAAGATAAATATGATAAATTCATGGAAATTCAAGAGAAAAGAAGAGCAAAAGTTGATGAAGTTTGCAAGAAATACAACATGACAAAACAGGCGTTGAAAGAAGTGAAAATGGCTCTGGTTGCAGATATTGATGATACATTTATATTTTGTAATAATTACAAGGTAGGAAAAACAATTTCAAAGAAGGCACTTATTTTGTCATATCGGTCGATGACTTTACGGATCAGATTTTAACTTGATGAGATACATTATGTGTTCAAATAAAAGATCTCGTAGCTACTTTAGCCACTTTAGGGTTTTTCCTATTTTTTTTATCTGCCTAGGCAGATTAGGCAGACTTGATAGATTAGGCAGATCAGGCAGATTAGCCAGATTAGATAGAAAAATTTATACTGTTATTAGTACATGATAAATACTTGTGTCTTGACAGGACTAAATTTAGTAATGAACCTAAAATTTGTTATTTACCATAATCAGGTATTTTACTGATAATAGTAGATCTATAAATTCCCTGTCTAAACTGGCTAATTCGCCTAATTTGCCCAACTGATCCGGTGAAGTAAATAAGTAAACTTAGAATAAATCAATTAGATCCACATTTCAGCTTTTTTAAAGCTCGACAATTTTAACACGAGATGACGAAGTTTAGTTTGCCCTCCAAACTTGAGATGTTCAGTTTTATTGTTTTATAGGTAGCTTCGAGTAACTGGAGAAGAGCCATTGCCTATACAAATGGTAACTGCACAGAAGAGGACATCAACAGAATGATAGAAGAAATTGACAGAGAGAATGATTTAACTCCTGGAAGGTCAGATCACCTTACATCACAAGCCACAACATCTAAATTACATCAAAATGACCACAGAATGCGTTATTAAAAAAGGGAACTGTGCTGAACTACAATTTTATGCTAATGCAATGTTTTTCTTAATTAATTTAGTTTATCAAATCTACCAAGTCTACTTAATGTCCCAAATTTTCCAGACATATTTTCAGACCAGAAAATGAAATTAATATTAAAAGTTAAGCGCTCCTCAACAACTGATATTTCATGCTGAGTTCATTCAAATAAATTGTTGCAGGGTGCTAAACTTTTGATAGCAATTTCGTGATCCGATGTAAATTGATGCAGATCATGTATTTCACAGTGTTTCAATTGCAATAAATCAGGGGGGAGGAACGGCCGTGCATGCTTATAAGCTTTTTGTTTACACCCGCCATCTTGGTTTGATTTTACGGATAAATCCACTAAAATCTGTGCAAATATTAGGCATCATTCAAATAGATGTGTACTAAGTGGTTCTTATGCATATCCACTTTACTCTGTAGTTGTAATTCCCTAGCTATAGCGTATAATAACTTAAATAATGTGGTTGAAAGTTACACACCCAGGAAATGCAGCTTACCTCACCTTGGCTTAGCTTAGCTAAGCTCCAATAGTAAATATACACAGGGAGTTCATATGCAAGCACGGGACCCAACTGAGCTTTGATGCAAGCACGGATGTTTCTCCCCCCTGTAAATCAGATGTAAATGTAATATTTTAGTAAAATGATGCAAACCCAGAATTCAGTCTTTCTACCAAAATCAGTCATTAGTATGAGAGGAAATTCAAGAAAGATTTTGGTGTTGACATTCGAAAGCAAAAAATGGTTTCATGGCACTTCTTATTTCTGGAGAATTAGGTAAATTTGGTAGATCAGGTAGATTTCATGGAGATCGAAATATGAAAAATCCTGATGGCATTAGTCGTTTTAGGTATCTCACACTTAATATGTTCTCACCCAGTTTTACTAAAATAACTCATATTAATTAGGGATCACAAGAGGACAAGAGTCTTAACCCAGAACAAAATTAATGGGGATTAGTGATATGGTCTCTGGTCTCAACTGAGTAATGCGACTTAAAGTTTTGACACTTAAATTTTTTAGTAACATGTTCTGTTACAATATAGAGTTTTCCATCGTCAAGGCAAAACACTAATGCACACCACGTCATTGGAAAGCAAGTCGCACACACGGAAAAATGAAATGCTGAAAAAGGCATTTAAGTTTACCTGTGTGAGAAATCCGTTTGAAAGGTTAGAGCATTACACCCCATGCATGTGTCCTTTCAATACACACACACACACACACACACACACACACACACACACACACACACACGAGCGTGAACATGCACATGATGAAATTCCGTAAGATTCTGTAAAGATTAAAGGTTTGAAGATGACTGGAAATAATCCCCCGTTTTGAAAACAATAGAAACTGGCCAGGACAAAAAATGCCTATTTGTTTTAAAGCGATACAGGTTAACTCTGTTGTGGAGTAAAAGACGCATGGAGAGTTTCTATTGTTAACAAAATGAAAGATAATTTCAGAACTGATCTTTTTACAGAATTTTGTCGGCGTGGAGAGACAAATTTTCTCTCAATGATCCAATGAACAAAGCATATCATAAAGGTTATGGAAGAAGCATCATACAAGCGTTCAGACAAAATGCAACGAAAGAAGCTCTAGAAACAGGAGACGGGGTTACGTTTAGGGAATTCCTACAGTTTGTCATTCTCATAGGCAAAAGTGGAAGGTAAGTGGTGGAAATGCGTAAAAGTGTTGTACCAATTATGCAAAGCACTGAGAGTTGGCTTGACCGCATTGTAATTCAAATTGTATACGGTAAGGAAATTCGTCATTTTTGCTATTACAAGTGAAGTGTGTGATAACATGTTGGACTTCCCCTAGTAAGCTTATGGACAAAAGTTCATCAGTTAAAAAAAAATGATGGGGGCAGCACCTGATGGGCCGTAAATCCAATGTATATTTTGTATTCTGATGGTTAGCTGGTTGAGGGTCCTCACTCAACGTTTATCAAAGTCATTAGAATTTAAATAAGTCCAATAGAAGTTAGAGCTGTAAGTTACAGCGACGAAAGATATTGCTTGTTCACTGTCAAACTAAAATATAGACTAAAATGACCAACTTTAGAACAAATATTTAAAAAATACAATTTTCAGTTTTGACCTTTTTTTTTAACCTTTTTTTTGACCTTTCTTTTTTATATGTACATGTAGATTCGACATTCACTGGAGACCATACTATCAACATTGCCAGTTTTGTGCTGTCAACTATGACGTCATTACGCATCTAGAAACCATTTCTTATGAGGCACCATTTGTTCTGAGTAAATTAGCAGGTTGGTTTTGTGAACAATTGATCATTAAATGTCATTTTAGATGAGAAAATCATACTTATTCAAGGGTACAAAGAAATTGTAAGCAGTGCTACTTCTGTGTATAATTCTATATCCTTCTACATGCAGGAAACAAAACAGTGAATAAAGATGCAATGAGACAGTTTCCTTCGCCTGAATATGGTCCTTCTTCGAAACAATGGAAAGACAAGAGGAACACGTCCACATTGACTGAGTCCTTCTACAGAGATGTTCCCTCTTACATCTTAGACCAAATAAGGGAGTTGTATGCTATAGACTTTGAAATGTTTGGATATGACAAATATTTGCCATTTTAAATAAGTAATGGTGAAGATTTTCAGCAAGATTTGTTTGACTGGATAGAACAATAAATTATATTCCTTTTTAAAACAGTAACACTACAACTCAATAATTATTTGATGGCATGCATCTCAATTCATGAATTCCTATCAGTTTGGAAACATGCAGCACAAAGAGAAAACAAAAGAAGTCCACGCCGTGTTTTGGACGTGCTATTGCTCCAAAACTCATGAGAATTTCATGATACGATGCGCAGAAATCAATTATTGCTCCCAAATGGATAATAGAAATTCAGGCTGCTTGAACTTGCACACAAAAACACAATGTGTCAAGAACTGAGCCAATTTCAGTTCATTGTGCAGTAGTTAGCGAGATAGTTTGGCGACTTTTACCAAATTAATTACCAATTACATTGCAGGGATGAATAGTTTGACAACAAAATGGCAAACAATATTGCTAAAACATCTCAGCATGATCAGCATTTACAGTCATTAGTATATGTTCTATACCTGGTAATTGATTGCATCTATTTGGTGTTCTGGCCAATAATAAAAAGTGTCTGTGCAGTAGAGGATGAATCAATAGGTGGGTGTTGTAATATTAAATTAATTCAATTCGATTTCCAACTTCGGTAAAGCTTCCACCGTACCAAAGAAACATTTGGAACGAACACGCACTTTCCTTGTGCAATGCAGCAGCAGTCTTTATTAATTAGTTAATGAATATTCATGATAGCGCCTCCAGCATTCCAGCTGCCAGCATCTGTAAATCTCTCAGTGAGTACACTTGTCCCCAGATATATCGATATTTTTGGTACGGAAAAATGGCATCGATATAAGCAGGATATCGATATAAGCGGAACAAATATCTACATATTTTAATTTGTCTGGCTGCAAGAGATTGTATCGATATAAGCGGGATATCGATATAAGCGGTATCGATATATCCGGGGAGGAGTGTACCAGGCAGCTGAAGAGATCACACTTTTATCTCTGATAGTCTTGTAGAAATAAATAGTTGTGTGCAAGTGATTGTCTATTCTTATTCCAATGCGTCCCTCATACGGATCCCGCATTTAGGAACTCTTTCCAGCCAACGGAAACTTCGTCAAGTGTATCTTGGAATGTGTATTTTTTGGTAGAAAATGCATTTTGTTCCAGTTATCCTACATGATCTGCTCAAGGGAGCAAAAATTCCAGGTATAAAAGTTCCACTTATGCAAATATTTTATCATTTGGTAGATTGCAGGCCTACCAAAGGGTTTCAAAAAGTTCCAGTTATGTGAAAGTTTCAGTTATCCGTGTTCCAGCTAACTGTGATACACTGTACATGCGTCCAGTCACTAAAGCATGTATGAAACGGTTTTTTTCAGGAATATTTGCACCACGAATTTGACTCCCCTTCTCCAAATGAAACTCATTGATGCATTTCTTTGTAGAAGCCTATTATTTAATTTTCAATTTTATAACCTGATCATGTCTAAATTATATAACCTCATCAATTAAAGGGAAGAAAGCATGCTAACAATTTGTTATTTGATTTAAGGGTGGAATCAGCTTTGATCTGGGTAAGATGAATGAGGTGACATCCCTGAATGTTGAGGACTTCGATGTAACAGTTCAACCTGGAGTTGTCAGAAAGTCTCTCAACAGTTATCTTCGTGCTACGGGCCTCTGGTTTCCCGTTGGTAAGGATGTTAATTGTTATTGCAACTTTTGTTTGAAAATACATCACATGCTGCCGAATAAGCAGAGATCTTGAATCCTTGAAAAGTTTTAAGGATTACAATAGAATTCCAAACGCTGTTAGTTTTCGTGTATTAATATCGAAATTTCCCGTATACCAGATCCCGGTGCTGATGCATCACTATGTGGAATGGCTGCCACGAGTGCCTCGGGTACTAATGCTGTGAGATACGGCACAATGAGGGAAAATGTACTGAATCTAGAGGTCGTACTTGCAGATGGCAGAGTCCTGCACACTGCAGGAGAGGGCAGGAGGCCAAAGTAAGTGATGCAAAAAATTATTGCTTGGCTATTAACCAATTTCAATATGTTTATGTGCACTTAATAGATATACAATAATTTTTTTGTGTAACTGCGAAAACAGTCGTGGATTTCTTTAGTTTTAGCACAAAATAAGAAAATTCTTTGGTTTTATTAATTCACCTAATCATTTACAGACACACAATTGCAATGTCTGTACAGGTTCTCAGCATTTTAGTGTGAAGATGCATTTCTCTTCCGCTCTTGTCACCCAATGCTTCACGACGTGTGAAAGATTTGCCTGCACGTGTCCTCTTGTTAAAGGTGTTATTTGTTTGCACGTACGTTCAATAGGAGGAGTTATCACTCATTAGGAGTACACACATGTGGGAGTGACACACGTTGCATTTCGTGCTCACACATGCTCCAGTTTCTCAAAGACGACGTGTTACAATTGACTAGCTCAATTTCCAAGATGATGAGTAGTTGAAAGTGTATATACCTGATAAACCTGGGAGTAAGATATAAAAGGTCTGATCAGTCATCGTTCATCAGTCTGCTCTAAGACATCCAAAGCTTCAGATCTGTATCGGTATAGCTTCGAATTACTCATTCCCTAATCATGAAGAGATTCCAGTCTCAAACTGTCTTCAAAATCCCTGCTGTCCCTGGACGCAGAATGAAGAAACCATCATCGAGACCATCAGCTGTAGGGAAGAAAAAGCATTTCGTTGTGGTGAAGGTGTTCCGAGTTCCACCTGCACCCATGAAGAAAAGGACACGGAAGATAACTGCTTCGGCATCTGCGGCTTGCAAGAAGAACTTGCTGCAGCAGCTGATGTTTAGTTCTCCGAGCACCGCAAGCTTTCTGATCAGTCAGCCGTCAGCACCCATGAAGAAGGGTTCCCCAAAGCACAGAAGCAGAGAAATTACAAGGAAGAAACTAAGATTTAACTAATCTTCTTCGTTGTTATTTGAAATACCAACATGGTTCTTTTCAGAACCACCACATCCTCCAAAAGGAATTATACTGAAAAGAGAATGCATGGCCCATTTCTTAAAAACGAACAAAAAAAGATTGCATTTGTCATATTTTTACATTTTAGAAAGAGTGCTGCAGGATATAACTTGACGAATTTATTTGTTGGATCTGAAGGAACGTTAGGATTGATAACTTCGGCAACACTTAAATTACATGGGGTTCCAGAAGCCGTGAGCCTCTTTTTGCTAAGCTCGTACTTTTGAACACATTAGTTTTTGTTGCTAACTGAACCCTTACTGAAATGTCTGTTATCTGGTATTTAGATGGTTGCAGCGGTTTGTCAGTTCGAAGATGTACAGTCAGCTGTTGATACAACAGTGAACGTGCTACAGGCATGCATTCCCGTTGCAAAAATAGGTAAAAATGTTTTTAAAAATCAAACATTTGACCAGACAGTAGCGACCGCTTCGATAACTCTTACATTTTTAAGTGTTCAAAATATCACATTTTACAGTACACGTGGCTTATCTCTAACACGGATAACTTTTCTTTTAACTTAACTAGAACTTTTTAAATATACCGTTTGTGCATTTCCCCGTCAAATTCTGCTTTTCTCGAATCATTTGGAGTTTCCCTTGAAGTTCGACTTAAGTGGGGGTGCACTGTACTTGATAAGATGTTTGATTTCAAGCAAGTAGTTGAACAAGTTCAATATTTTAAAAAGTAGACAAGATTTTAAAAAGGGCAGGAACTGCAGTTTATCAATTGAAAAATACATTATGTTTCTGTTTTATTTGATAGAATTTCTTGACGAGGTACAGATGATGGCATGTAATCGCTTCAGTAAATTGTCTTACAAAGAAAAGCCGACAATATTCTTTGAATTTCATGGTACCAGCAGCAGTGTAGATGACCAAGCACAGGCCGTAGGTGAGGTCTTAAATACTCATTCTTCTTGGCATAAATGGTGATAGGCTGTGGACAGTGTATTTAAAATTTGTCCCTCACCCTTTCATTTGTTGATCATAGACTTGATATCCTGAACCAAAATAGAACATTACAGAATTAACCTTGATGATCTATATTCCCAAATTCTGAGTCACATTCGCTTCCTTGTACCCTGCTTGTACTTAAATTTCCTGACATTTCTGTTGTAGAGGAAATAGTGAAGACAAACGGTGGTTCTGATTTTATGTGGGCCAAAGATGCTGATGAAAGAAATAAACTTCTGGATGCCCGACACAACGCACTGTATGCCGCTGTAGCCTTAAAACCAGGGCATAAGGTAAGTCATCGTGTTTATCCATTGTGAAAATAGTATACAGTTGAGCATTAAGTGAGAAATATCAGATCAAGATATTTTCATTGACCCTCATGCATCTCCGGACTGGAGAAAATGCATTTCTGGCCATGAGGGGGAGGCATGAGGGTCAGTGCTCCATCAGGACACCTTGTTCAAATTATAAAGTGTATGTACAGAATGTATAGACTTTGCTGGGAAGTAGCCCTCATACTTGTATTTTTTCTGTTTCAAGTCCATGACAACAGATGTTTGTGTACCGCTGTCTCAGTTGCCAGAGATGCTTGTGCAAACCAAGAAAGACATCGAGGAGTCCGGAATCATAGGTAACGACGGTTTAAATGAAAATGTTGTCATGTTGTTAATTGACCAAAAGTGTCCATATTGAACTTATCGATGATATTTGCATTGAACTTACCATAAGTAGCCCATAAGTTTCAAGATACATGTATTAAAATGTTGTGATGCTAAAACTACTTTGGATTTTGCCATGTATAAAGTATCTCAAATGGTATTTCAACTAAATACAGAAAGAATATGTACACATACACGTGTAGATAGTATTATATTGCAATTGCAGGGCCGATAGTTGGACATGTAGGAGATGGCAATTTTCATAGTTTATTGCTGGTGGATAATGAAAATGATGAGGAAATGAAGAAAGCCAAGCAACTTTGTAATAATATGGCAGAGTAAGTATTCATTTTTTCGACATGGACACACACACACACACACAATATGCCTTATTTTCCTTTTAAAAAACTAAATAAAGGAAAAACGGAAAGAACAATTAAAAGTGTGATGGAAATGTTATATTGAAAAATCACGAGCAGAGATACGTTTATTATATACTTGTACTTGTGTTTGGCTTTCTGCATTAGGAAAGCCTTAGCCATGGGAGGTACGTGTACGGGTGAACATGGTATTGGAATAGGAAAACGCGAGTTCCTTGCCAAAGAAGTTGGTGAAATTGGTATCGACGTCATGAAACAAATAAAGGCTGCATTAGATCCGAAAAACTTGATGAATCCAGGGAAAGTGTTGTTATGATGTGATTGTCATACGTCGTTCCGGCGGTATATTTGAATGTTTTGCGACGAATGTTTATCTGTTGTAACGCACTGGACAAAGAGAACTAGCAAGACAGTGATTTGAAGATGTGAATGCTGATTTATTGATAATAGCTCAACTGGAAACTTTAGCAGTAAAACATCAATCCAGGAGTAAAACCCTATAATATGAAATTAGCAATGTTATGGTAGACAGTCATTCTGCAGAGTTACTAATTATTATGAAATTGATATTGCCACTGTTTTATAGCTACTGAATATATTATACTTTAGTGTTAGCAGATTTATCTGTCTAATTATTACTATGATTGCTATTTTAATCTAAATCAAATATGAACGCAATTACCTGAGGCAACTAGACATAGATGTTGACCCTTCAGTTTCTGGATTCCTTCTGAATGTGCTGCTCGTGCACGCTCTATTTTATATGATTTCGGGGTGATGTCATGCATGCGTTGCATGTACCACGTCACTTCCAGGTGTCAACTTCCTAGTTGGCGCCATATGGCGGGAAGCATTAACCAAGCTATATCGTAACTTTTAATACCCAATATTTATTGAATTATTACATCATCATGTATATTAACGCTTTCTTTTTTGGTGTACATGACAGACTGAACTGAGCAAGAAAACGAGCAAAGTCAATTGAGCATTTTTCGCGTTAATCCCTTCTGGGTATTTACTGTTACACAGTACGGAATTGGTCATCGTACGATTTAATCACATTTCTTTTTACTGGACGCGAAAAGCTTCACGAATCGTTTAATAAAGACAAGTCTTGTAACAAAATTGTTTTATAAATTTATTTAAAACAATATTTACACCATGTCCCAAGTTCTTTACTAATTCCACTATTCTTCATGTATCAACATTTTTACCTTTTAGATTTATTGGGGGAGATAATATTCACAAGGAAATGACAGATTAAGCTCTACTAATGGTATAGTATTTAAATAGTTATGTCCAAATGACATCAACAAAGTTTATTCTGCGCAAAATAGACTTATTATGGGCAGATTATTGCAAATTTTTGAAACTGCAATTCTCCGAGTATTAATCTATTTTCCCTACCGTAATGTTTACACTAATGCTATTAATACAAGAGTCACTATTTTGCATCTTATTCGCTGATAAATACAGGCAGTTCTGGAAAAGTTATTTCATTCCACCTATTTATTTCATTTTTATTCACAAATAATACATTTACTATGCTAATCTTCTCGTTTCTGCTGGGTCTCTTTTTGCGCAAGGTCCAAATGATATTACACCAAAGTATCCAAGTGCGAGTACAGAAGCTAAACCGAGCAAAACAACGGCAATCAAAACTCCAATCACAACACCAGCCGTTTCTCCACTTGATAAACCTCCAGCTATGTGGATAAATAAATTTCATGTAAATATGAAGTGTGTTCTAAAATTAGACATGCTGCAATATCTGTTAAGAAATAATTAAGCAAGACTACAGTAAACCGCATGTAATGATAGGATGCACAAAACACCCCCCTCCCCAACGTTGCTTTGTCGGAAAACAATCGGAGTGGTTGCAAGTTTATGTATACAATGCAAAATGCACAAATTTTTACTCGACATTACATGATGATACAACCAAATTTTACAAATTTGCAACTGTACTGTTTGAACTCTGCAAATAGTACGTACCGTCGTTAGGATCCTGCTGTCCAGTGTTATCACCAAAACAATCATTTGTCTGGCCTGTCAAATAAAGTTGAATGTGTTTAGGGAATTCACATGTCATGAAGTACAATAAACAGCACAGAATAAGACAGAGAAGTAACTACATTACAATTTGATTTCACTGGTACTTTGGCAAGTAGTAGATTCGCATTTGTAAGCATGGACTACAAAGCAAGATTATCAAAATTTTAATCATTATGGTGTATTACAAGATGCTAAATTAATTACTTACACTTGGGCATTTTGCATACGAATCCAAGAGCCCACTCGCACACCATATCGTTCCACTTTCCTAATGGCATCACTTCTCCACATTTCTCAGCTCCTGTTTCATCGTTTGGTTCTCCCACAGCCCAGTTCTCGTAAACATTCTCAGTTCCGTCGAACCAATAGAAATTAGGCACTGGAAAGGGTAAAGAGAAAATACTAAATAGCACTTGAGATATAAGCAAAAAAAGTTCAAGGCGATGGTTTCTCAATATGTGTCACTGAAAACCGCAGTTGGTCCCTCAGTCAAATGAATAACGGCCCACCTTATAAAATATTCACAGAAAATAAAAAAAGGCTTTGGACTTACGTGCACCATCCTTGATGTAGCCAATCCAGTATGCTCTGACTTCTGGTAATGATGACGCTATTGTCATTTGTTCCCTGATCCAGTCGTCCTCTCCTCCATAATGTATGGAGGCAAGATTTGACCCAGAGTATAATCCTAAATGCACAGAAATGCCAAGTTTTAATACAGTGATTTAGTGTCATGGAACAAGACGAAAAGATCAGTGAAATGATCCATTGCATTCAACAACACAAACCTGGTTTGACAAGTGAAAATCTACGATTACCGATTCGAAAAATTAAATAACAGATCTATCAAACAATTCCTGCTTAAAACTTTTTGTCAAATAGTCAGTTAAGTTCCTACTTGAGCAGTGATCCTGCGCCATTGTCCAGGTGCTGAAGTCATCGGGTCTGAAGTGATAGCAATAAGAACCTAAAGGCAGCCAATTGTCGGGACATGTTCCTGGTCCTTGTGTTGGAGTCGTGACTTGTGGTACTGTTGAAATGTATGGTTACAATACAATGTAAGATTTGTTCAGGTTCAAAACCATCTACTAGACTACGTTATTTCGGAGCAATTAGATCAACTAAAAATACTAGGATTTTGGAGGCTTAAGTACATCGTTTCAACATATACGAATCAAACATGCAAGGTTTTTTGTGAGTTGTGGGAGACTTACCGGGCTTTACAAGATGACATATTCATTTGAGGACAATAGAAAATCAAGGTGCGCTTTTGATAAAACAAACACATCAAAATGATTTTGTTCCCCAAATTAAATACAAAATATGAGCTAGTAGAGTGTCTCAAATTGAATCGCATGAGAGGAAAAACACAAAACACAAAATTTACATTTTGGCATCTTGCAGACGAACTGGTTGTAAGCTCTCTCATCACAGAAGTAGTCATCCCATATACCATCCTCTATACCATTAGATGTGTACATGCGAACACAACCAGAATAAGTGGCATTTCCGTTTGGTTCTCCGTCGGCCCAGTTTTCGTACTGAACAGGCGAGAAGTCGGCCCATCTGAATTGTTCATCTGAAAAAATCGTATGCTTGTCAATCTATTTACGCACATTTTGTTTTGTCTGTGTATGTCATCATAAATAGGTGCAGCTACCTTTTTGACTCCTGTATAGACCAATCCATGTATGAGCGTTGGGGTTCACGTCCTTCATGTTGTCGTAAACAAACTGATTTTCTGCATCACTGTGTATTGAAACTAGGGTAGAATGTTCATGGAATATAAAGCATGCCGCGTCTGCATCAGGCCAGGTTTTTGACTGAAATCAAAATGTATATATCTATCTTTTACAGAAAATAAATTATTTGGTCAATGTACGTTATCAGATCACAATTCTATGCTTGCAATCTCATAGCAATACATTAAGTACGAACCTGAAGGCTGTCCGTTTCGAAATAATAACAGTGAGATCCGTATTCAACCCATCTCTCATCGGGACAAGTACCTGGCAAGTGAAGGGGCGTCGTCGGTGGTGTAACTGAAGCAAACATCAAATTAAGATATATTTTACTATCAGCTTTCAAGGTGTACCAGAACCACGGAACCAAGTGACGGCTCTTTAATCAGTTTTACCTTAAATAGGACCTTTTAGCTAAAACCCATTACTATCTGATAAAACATCTTGTTTACAAGATAGGCATAACAGATATGCAATATAATTGGTTATAAATCGTGCGCAATAAGAGCACATACAAGGCGTACCTGTTGAATATTTACACACATAGCTGTAGATGTTGGAGCATAAATCGTCTTTCCAGAAACCGTCAACGTGCAACGCGACGCACCCACCACCACTCTCCATGCTCGGCTCATTCTCAGCCCAGTTTGTGTAAATGACATTGAAGCTGTCCAGCCATTCGTACAAACCATCTGCCTGTGAGGAAATGTGTTTGTTTTATACAGTTTACTATGACAGAGCGTGATACACAAAAGAATTATGACCGTAATAATACGCTTCATATCCTGAAACTTCTAGATCCGGTGAGATTAACTCAACAATGTAATAGAGTGACCAGAAGCATTTTGTTCTAGTTGTTAAAGAAGTTAAAGAGTTTGGTACGGTATAAACTTACATCATCATCATTTAGTCCTATCCAGATCGGAGTGGCAATTTCACTGGCTATTACTTGTAATACCGCATTTTCAGGCTCATCGAGAGAACTGGTCAGAAGAGAGCCGAGACTTCTGCAATCCCTATGAACAAAAGCAGGAGGGGAAGTTATAATAAATGTATTCAGCGAAATGTGAACTAAAATATGATTTCTCTTGACTTTGTTTTTAAAGCGTCCCAAAATACTCCTAACATAGGATGTATTACAGTTTTTAAACTTTAAACAATTATTATAATTAACATCATCAAATCCACGTAATGTACTGACTGTTCTGCCTCCTGCCACGTTTTGGCTGCCGCCTTCACTACTTTGTAGCACGCGTAGTAGTACGAGAAAAATCCGTCAGGACACGGAAACAGTGAAGGGTTCGGTGTCTCAATCACGGCATTTGCATCTTGATAAAGAAAAAGGTAAAATTAATAAAACCCGAATAATTCATTGAATAATAAACTGAATAAAATTTCTTAAAAGAAATTAATAGCTACACTTCCACAAGTGTTCCGGCAGAGATCATGTCAAATAAGTTACAGGTAAAGTTTTTGTATTCTGCGAAACATTACATGTAAAGGTGTAAATTTCAAATTTTGTTAAATAGCAAGCAATATCCATTACATTTGGCAAACAAATGTGTGTATTTGTTGGCGGGCTGTTTTGCTCCAATTCATACATCAAAATGATTCCTATATTTATCTTTGCCTTGTTTAAAATTCGCTCATTTACAGACTGTTAAATTACCTTTAAATGTCTGACACACGTAGCCTCTCTTTTGGCCGCAATCAATGTTGTTCCATTGTCCAGGAGTGAGAGACCACACTTCACCACAGTGCTCCTGCAGAAATAAGACGTGGTATCAATCACCTCTCTCGGTGGTGTTGGTATTGGTGGTGTTGGTGGTGGCGGTGGTGGCGGTAGTGTGTGTGTGTGTGTGTGTGTGTGTGTGTGTGTGTGTGTGTGTGTGTGTGTGTATGTGTGTGTGTGATAGTTCCGCCACACTCACACCTGATGTTGTTTCCCCT
>JBCAUI010337963.1:0-15085 GCA_038406195.1 Haplosyllis anthogorgicola | reverse complement strand
TCTTCACAGTAGACCAACATTGCTGCCATCTTTTCTGGTGGCCACTGGTTTAGCTCTTTGCCTCTATGAGACATGGCATCTCATCTCTCCTTGTCTTTTTTCTTTTTATCCTCCTCCTTCTGCTTTTTTTCCTTTTTTTCCTTCTTTTTTTTGTCTCCCATGTCATCTGTCTATTTGCTGGTTCACTTACTAATGGAAAGTACTGAAACAAATACAAATTAAACTGAACAAAAGGAATTTTAGGCATGGCATAATCTGAAACATAATTAACTGGTATTAGCCGCTATTAGCCACTTTTCACTGCTAAGTATGGGTACAAATATATATAAATATTTAATATACATCTATTACCCCCTTTTCACTGCTTTTCACCGGTAAAAATAGGATAGAAAAATATGTTCATTGGTATTCGCTGGTATTCACTGCTTTTCGCCGGATGTAGGACATGGGGTTCACCAGTCTAGGGCATGTAATACCATACACTATTTTAAGATGCTAAATGGCAGTGGTACCCTTATTATCACCCATAACCACTAACTTTTATTACAAATAGGTAGAAAATTATGCATTAATTCCATTGATGTATAGGTCTACAGTGTGCTTTACACTTAGAAGCTGATATTTCCTTACAAAAAAACCCGGCAAATTGCTAAGGTAATAATGCAATGTATAAAATTTAGGGGAACTATACTTTTTGGCGTCTTACCTGATGAAGTGTATGTGCAGCATGCCTAATTCTTTCAACGGGGTTTATTACGCATGTCGTCTGCTTCATTTTGGTGGTACTTGTGATCGTCTGTCTCGTGGGCTCACTTGGTTATGAAAACATTTGCCTGTGGAAGTCTTAGAAATTGGTTCGCCGGGTTAGGGTACCCGACTATATTTGAGCTGAATGCCCTATATCGGGCATTCAGCTTTCTGTTTTCACCAAATTGTAGCTTTGATTTCTGACCTAATTTTTGAAAGTTCTGGCAAGGTGCCAAGGATGTCACATGTCATGTGACAGACAAAATGGCGGCATGAAGCTTGGTAGCCGACAGGTTATCTCCTTGTTGGTCTCATAATCTAACAAATTAAAATTCTGCAACGTCTTTACTGTGGTACCAATAACAGGTTACATGTCCTGTTGATGAAACATATAAAATTTGTCATTTCAAACTTGGCCCAATGTTCTCCTTAAAACAACTGACGTATCCAGCATACTGTGTAGTTCTTCTTTGGCCCTATTATTCGAATTAGGTTCAGGATCATTTATCTGTTACAGTGCACTTACATCATTTTACTGATATTCAATACTTGCTAAAGCTGATTTCTTGAACAGTTTTCTGATTCGTTTTAATGGAATGATATTGATCTACAATCATTAAACTGTAATTGGTGTTTTAACTCACTATTGGTTAACAACACAATTATTTTACCAGATCAGTGCAGGTATCTAAATAAAATGAAAATGGTCCATGAAAAGCCCAATCACACGAGTGACTAACTTCAGAAGACGAAATTCTTATCGCAGTCAACGCATTTATCTCTGCGTGAGGTCCTGTGATGATTGGACCAGTGCAGGTCAGATCATGAAATTACTATCAATTCTTTAACGTCTCGCAACAATAAAATTTCATGCTGGGCTATTGAGGCGAATGATATCTCCACATGGAACTCTACTAAAATAAGATTGATAGATATTTCATGATCTGGTATGCCAGTTGCTGAAATTCATTTCGTTTTGTGAACAATAGAACACAAGAACACAAGACCAGACAACCACAATGCAATAATGTATATTCCTGACCATTCTGGAAAAACAAGCATGGAAGAATTCTTCAGATTGAGCAAAGTATATTTTTACTGCAACCATTTTGTATTAGGTACTTCAGCAGCTGGCTAAATGGTCTTCATTTTGTGTCTATGAAAAATACCTGATTCCCTTGTATGTCTGTGCCATCTATTTAAGTATTTCGGCATTTTTAAACTTCAATTTAGTGCATGCTATGCATTCTACTGTAATCTGATGAAAATTTACCCGTTTTCCACGTAAACACAAATTAGCCAGCTGGAATATATGCGTCTCATTTATGGAGTAGTTTTTTTTTCCAATAGAAATAGTATTATTTACCTCGTCTTCTTTACTGATTCCTATCTTGTTCATCCTGACTTTGGTGTTCATATTTTTGTCATGCACGTAATATTACTCATGTCGCCTTTTACAATGTTACCAGCACGATCGCACGATCTGTGATCCAGACATCAGAGTCTCCATTGTCTCAGTCCTGCCTTATTGCGTTTGTTCCAGACGTTACAGCGAGTCAAATGCCGAGCTGTGACATTGTGCATGAAATACACATAGGCATCAATTTAACCTCTCTTAATGTATTCCGCTAATGTACAGTGGACCCATAAAGTGATTAGCTTTATTTGATTTGCCATATTCATTTACTGATCAAACAGAACCGTCTCAATGTAGACTCATGTCGACATATCCTGTCAACACATCAGGCAAAGCAAAGGTTCCTGCTCATTGAACTTGACGAGTAACGAGTCTGATGCCACGTTACCAAAACAAGTTGAACATTGCGTTATTTCGAAAAACATGTGAACTCAAAGGAACCAGCAATATTGTGTAGTAAAGATCACTAGAGTATCTCATATATAAATATTCTACATGAATTTTGTAGGTTCAATAGCTTGAAGCAGCTAGCTAAGTTTTCATGGTGGTAATGCAAATGATCCAGGTACCAAAGGCTCATAAATCCTTGCAGATACCAAGTCTGGACGGTGCTGTTCACAAGCACCATCAGATAATTATATTATTACAAATAATTTAAAGCCCCGTCACCATTAGCTCAGCATGAAATTCCACTGTTGCGGATCCTTACACGTTTGATAGTTTTTGATAGATAATTTCATGATCTGGATATGAAACTAAAAAAAGAGGGAAGTAGGTATAACAAGAATGGCCAGTGAGTTCTCTGCTGATAGTTAAACTTTTAAGGTGTAGTTGTATTAAAAAAACAACAACAAGAAAATAACATCTGAGTGCTCGTGTTTTTGTTCTTAAGACTTTCATCTGGATGCAAACTGTGCCGGTTGAGTTTATTAGATTTATGGTCACTAGGTCAATAGCAATAAAGACGTTATCTGATCTGTGCTTCGAGTCCAAAGTACACAATTTCAGAAACCAATATCCTCCGCAGTGTAGGATGGTTAAAAACACCCATAAGTTATTTTGGATTGAATTAGGTCATGAGCCAAGTGACATATAATGGCAGGCTGACATCCAGAACTGCTCAAGAGATTGCAATAATTTGATGTCTGTAACCGCTTAATATCTTTCCGAAACAAATGGTCCTAATTTGTCATCAAGATTATCGTCAAATTCTTGTGTACAAGATGACTTGGTCACTGTCAGCTCACTGTCATTGTCGCCGTGTCCCTTCCTACACCCTGATTTTCTTATCATTTTCATCCTGTTCCTAGTGATTTTGTGCAAAAAATTAGGTGGAAGACTGGATTCATTTATTTGCTCGTCTGAAATTAGTGTTTTTCTTTAATTTGCAACATCCCACATAGAGACAATGTCTATCTTCCAGACTCTCTGCCACCAAAAATGGTGACTAAATCATTCATTTCGACAAATTACAATGGGAAATGCCAACGAATACAAGAATGGAATCATTTCGTCTCTAGACACCAATACTTCTTGATAAATAGTGACCTCATCATGTCGTATATGACTACTAATGTGGCAACAAATTATTTATCATGCTCAAATACAATGAATAGCAACCAGACATTTTGTTAGCGGGTAGACAAACATTTTGTGCCTTTAGAATCGTGCTCAAGGAGAAATCTCACATTGGAAACACACTACCTTTTTCACGAATCATCGTGACAAAAGCATCTGTTCTTGAAAAAGAAATTGTATCTGCCAAAACACTGTTCAACCCGAAATAAAAATAACCTTTAAAACATGTAGACTACTAAAAAGGAAAGAGATGGTGACCAAACTTCCTCCCATTTTTACATGTGTTGAAATATTGATAGAAGTGTCAATGTGATGGAATGCGACCAAAAAGTGTCCAACATGCGAAGGATCCTCAGAGCAATGTCACTTGGATGACCTTTCATGTCAAGATGAAAAGGTAATCAAAAAATGATCCTGTGGAACAAATAGGCATAATCTTACTCACCAGACACAACTTTTTCCAATTTCATAGGTACATAACATGTAGCTTTGGTCTCATATATCCTTTATGGTCGGTAAAATTACAATATGACTGGAGTGTGTACTCTATGCAGTTCTAATGGAGTGTAATTTACCGGAGCAATTCTACTTACCTTGTAAAATTGCGCAATCTAAGCAGAGTTGTAAATAGAGTATCTGTCGCTATTGTCGTGTTTTTTCGCTGAGACTGACAAACTGCTCGATGGCGAAACTATTATAGATCTACCAGCAGCAAGCAGACCATGTTTCCCTTCCTTTCTATTGATTTGGAAATTCTGTCGTATTCAAACGCAAGACATTCTTTTAGTAGAAATAAAGAAGCGGCAATAGTTTTCAAGCACTCAATTAATTTTCATCCAAACGTATGCATTCATGAAGTCCTTTTTTCAAGGATGTAGTTTTGTGAAAACCTGGGTGAGTTCATAAGGAATTAAAAGGGCAATGAATACGGAATACGACTTCTGACTAGTTTTCTGTGTAACTTGTATATTAAAAGTATTTTTACCTCAGAGTTTATAATTTACACCAATACACGTTCAGGATAATCCCTGAAGCACTTTTGTTAATTATTTCACAAGCAGCTGCTCCATGTTATTTCCAACTTTAAGTGTATTAAAACGAACACTAAATATTGATTGATTTCTTACCACTTAGAGACAGCACAGACACATAGGATGGGTTATAAAATTTCATTTTATGATACAAGGAAATTTATCAATATTTACCATGTACATCTTAGACTAAAACAATATTATGTTTTCAGAGAAGTATTTAAACGTTGATATCCGATGAAGTGGCTGCATTCTGAAAGGATTGAAATTTTACTGTGGCCACCATTTGCCCCAAATACATCAGTTAAATTCTGCATTTTTATTACCTCACCATCCTCTTATCACTTTTATTTGCAGTAGATACATTCAGCTGGTTCAAAATGCCGGTACCTGCATTTTCAATGTTGTCTATCGCCACTGATCAACCGTCAAATTGAATTACTGCGAATTACTTTTGCATCCGTTACATTACATAAAAATCTCAATAATTTGATTGATTACATGATTGATTTTTCATTAGTATAATGTTAGATTTGTTTACACTAGATCAAACAACAAATGTCAAAAAATGTAATTGTTTTTATTCGCAAATAAAGCACAAAGGCGAAACATTTCATCCCATACTCTTTGATTATGAACATTAATTAGCATGATTCGTATCGTGCTGTAGTTACAGAGACAAACATCGTGAAATTCTGTTGTCTGCAAGGTGAAATTTAATTCTTGAGCTGTTCTATTGTTCAAGCCACTGCATCAAAATTTTACCTTGTAGGCTAGAATGACAAGACTAAAAGGAAATCAAACGATCATAAAACATTTATGAAAAGGAAATAACCAATGTAGCCCTTAGCACTCGTCTATCTCATGTAATTTATGAGTACAATGTTTGGTTTTTGACATTGTTGGCAACAGTATTTACTTCTTTTTATCAATCATACATTACGTGCTCAACCGTAGTTATGAAAATTTAATAATGCTTAATAACGCTCTGGCATGATTCAAGAGATAACAGGGAAGATTAATTTGAAAAGTGGAAACATAGGACTATTGAACATGCAGTACACTTTCCTTCCTGTATTCTTTGTTCACTTCATTGACTGGAGTGGCACAATCAATCTACTGTTTCTATTATTTAATAATCCAGGCACCTGATGCAGATTGTTGTTAATGTTCTTCACTAACAATAATTAGACATCAAGTGATAAATTCAATTAAAACACAAAATAATAAAGCAGAAACATCAGAATATCAACAATGCAGTAGAATCTGCCGTTTTGCTGCATGTTTTTTGAGTCGTATAAAACAAAGAGTTCACTCTAGAATTATACTAAATGTAATACATTAAAGAATATTCCCAGCCATTAATTTAAAAATTTGAATTTTACTGGTCTACTGAACAGATGATATTACACTGAATTGTGTCCTGACTAATTAGCCTTGTCAAAGTAAAAATGAAAAAAAGCTAGTTACAATGCTAGTTTTCGTACAAAGGTTCCAGCTCAGTTATGTACAACACATATACATTGATTCAATTTATTACAAAATGCCTTACATTAAGATAATTGCTTTACAGGATTTACACTGCAATTATCTCTATCAGTATCAGACTCGATAAAATCTTCCGTAATGGTCTCATTAAATCTTAATTGTGCAAGGTAATTTGACTTTTCTGTCCATAATAAATTTACGTTGTTTTAAACAATTTATAAACGAAATAAAGAATTCGTTCATGGCACAATAGAAATTCACGTTATGCTAATTTAAGACACTATAATTGTCACGTTAAGCATCTGGATGGTTCGTTTCCTTTTTGTCACATGCAGGTTCTTCCTTATGATACATAGTCGAGAGTAAGTTTGAAATCGTTCATGTGTGAAATATTTCCCAAATATGAAAATAGTTTATTAGTTTATCAGATGATACAATGTGAACAAATCTTCTGGATCTTTAAGGTGACAAGCCGAAAGAGTGAAACACAGATCAAGGGCTGAAATAAAGTCGTGTGACTCGACTGCACCAGACTCAAATGAGTGCAGGAAATGAGCTACAATTTTCTGTAGTGATATTCTGGCCGAATGATTTCTCACTATTTTGGGTGTGGAAATTTCCACAAAACAAGGCAGTTTTGCAGTGTTGTAAAATAACAGCAATATTCGATAAACAACTTTCTGCATTATAAAGTTAAATTAGTAAGACCACGCTACTTCATATGTCCATAAATATTAAATGGACTTCCTTTTGATTAACAGGAGCACAAGCTAAGGTCTAAGGATAACTTGGTTTCTATTAAGTCCTGGTCATATGCATCATATGATGTAAAAAAGTTTGGCTGACAGTGGAATTCTTCCTACAAGCCAAATATTTCATCTGTCCATCTCCGAGTCAGTAATAGGTCGACCTTTCTGCATATGGCCAAGGAATGATCGATCAAATCTGCAGGAGATAACACCTCGTCTACCTGTGACTTGCCTTCCATGGGTATCTTAAGGGCACAAAGTTTAAAGGATTTCTTTCTTAAAATTCAATTATCACTCCACCGAGTCTAATTACAAGGCCGTAACCCTGTGATAAAGTGCTACATAGTCCAAAATAGACTTGTAAGGTATAAAAGTGAAAAAGCCAGAAGCTGTTATGTCATATGCACCTTTTAAATTACTAACGTTCCTGAGATACTCTTTTATTATGTTCACAAGGAACCTCAAATTTCACATTGAAAAAGCCGAATCACTGGTTGAAATGCGAGTAGTTTTCTCTGTAATCTTCACAGCTACTCTGTCCAATGATACGTCAGAAGACAGCTCAGGCATCTCTATTGAACGAGGAAAAATCCTCTGAAAATATATTGATTCATTTATGTGGAATTGATCATTCCTACGGTTCATGAGCATTGGTGGACACAGGGCCCAGGAGAAGACCCATGATGAGTTATTGTTACAGTTTTTTACTGTCGTTTAGTTGTTCTACACAGTCATCTTTGAGATGGGATAAGAACTTGAAGTTCCAGTACATAATGTATCAGTGTATATCTACATCTGAATGCTGTGGTTTATATAAAATATTAACTAATGAAACTGTGGAGAGAGTGTGTGGCAGGCAGCATAACACTAGCAGTACACCAGAGAATAATATGCTTGAATGATAGAAACTTGTAGATCTACCATATTTTGACGGGGAAAAGCTGATACTGCTGAATTGAAGTATACAATTTCTGTAGAAATCCCTCTTGAGAGCAGTTAAGGTCTGGGTCAGTCAACACTATTTGGCTTGACTTGAGACACTTCTTACATTGTTTTGTTGGAGGTCAAGATATTATCAGTACAAGAAATTCCATTGAAGCTGTAACACGAAACATTTCCTGTAATGGTTAAACTGGTCGTAAAGCATTCATACATTCGTCGGAGAAATTTCCAAATACATAACATATTCATCAATATTTCAGAATGCAATGATGAATATTATGTTCACATCTGTGGTATTTCGAATAACGCAAAATCTCCCTGATAACATGGTAAGACACTTGAGAACAATTTCATATGGCTTGCCAAGACACGTATTAGTGGCATGAAGAGACTTCAAGCTTCCATAACTGGTACTAAAGTAATGTGATTAGCATGTTAAATAACCAAGCTGCTTTTGTGAATGGAATATTGAGTGAATATGTAGAATGGAAGTCAATACTACTATTCACACTTAAAATAGGTCGTAATGAAAAGCTTTCCTACCATGTGCCACTTCAGAAAGTGTCTCAATATGGTATTCTCTCAGTTTTTGAAATATTTGAGTTAAAAAGAATTTCCCACCGTACTATTGGCAAGTTTTTAAGCACAATATGAAATACTATGGATCCCGATTTTGTCTAACCCATTTTGAACAATAGAAACTTCAGATGTGCTTTCAAGTTCAAGTAAGCTTGTATGAGAGGATGAAAATCAGTTTTAAATCAATGACATGTTGCTTTCTGCCTCAAAAACACACTGCAAAATCATGCGTTTTGGTCTTCTACTTTCTGCTCGAGTCGTGGCTGAGGTTTCCATTTTATTTGTGTTCTCGATTTCAATGCAGTGTAAACGGTGTAGTCTAAATACATTTGCAATGTCAATTGTGCACATACTTCAAAGTGTGTACAGTAAACCGAATTAATTTCTCTCTGAGATCTTGAATTCTAGCAGAGTCTGTTGAACAGAAATGTCAAAATTTAAGAAAATACTCTCTCTTTGCGGAGTCTTTCTCTTGAAACAGACCAATTTCAATATGACATATTGCAGAGAGCGGTTGTTACTGCACCACTAACTAGACCCGATCTTTTCTAGGTTCTAGCTTATATCCTTAAATACTAAAAGATAACCGATGTTCATGAATTCAGAATAAAAGATAGCCGATGTCCATCTAAATTATTTTGGAATGGAGCGTTAATGCTCCTTTGATTTTAACGTTTGAGTCTATGGGCAAATAAAAGGGACAAACACTTTAATTCCCAACTGGGTTTTAATTTTTATTGATGTTCTTCAATGAGCTTAGGTATACAGGACCAAAGACAAAGATCTAAGTTATTTTTGCACATCTTCACACCAAGAGAGCTCACACCAACTCTCATTACTCCTCCTTTCAGCAGCTCCTCTCTCACCTGCAGCAAGCTGCAAGGCCAGAGTAGTTGCAGCTTCCAGGAAGTGCAAGTATAGCAAGTATAGCTGAGTTCCTAGAAATTGGATTCTCACTCAATACACTGTATGAGCTTTACATTGATTATGGTACACATGTCCCATAATGGATTACATCATTCCAATTAATAATAATTGATATTAAATTAAACAAATGAAATGGTAGTAATGCACATTATATATTACATCCTCGGAAACTATTTAAGACAAATTTTTACAAAAAGAATAGTTGAAATAAATTTGACTATTTTCATTAAACTGCACAAATTTACATTTCTTATTACATTACACATTCATTCATGCAAAACTATGATTATAAGTAAAAGCTGAAGTAGTTTTGTTTAATAAACCCATTGTTCTACAGGTAAAGTTTAAAACAGTGCATTCCATATTTTGCTTAATGAAATACTTACATCCAGGTAGGTTTTCCTGCTGCTAAGAAAATTCAGTTTGTACAGTATTTACAGAATAGTAAATAGTAAACATAGAAGTAGCAAACTTTTTTACAGTAAGGTTATTTCTAACTTTCTCTTTGGTTGTCACATTCAAGGAGAAAGGACCTTGAAGCAATTTCTTTGTATTCATGGTCTTGCATGTTTACAAATTAAATAAAATTACATATAGTTCACATACTTGTACATTCCAAAGAAAATATGTTCTAGAATGAGAAAAATCCATCCATTACACTCATATAATTTTATTAATGTCCACTAATGATTTCAATTAGTTGACCTATCAAAATTATGGCACAAACTTAAATATCAAATTAAATTATATCAAATTAATGAGGGTTTCACGCTGAGTGTGAAAAAATATTTTTTATGAAAAACAAAGGATTTTGAAGAACAAAGTTATTCAGGTACAGTCATAAAAGTGACATATGGAACAATAGATGAAAAGAATTTGGAAAAGTCATAAAAATATCCAGGGGTGCAGGGCTTTAATGTATAAATTCGGGAAAATTGTTGAGCCTGTTATCACACTTTGATCACATAATTGAAGTACCAAGAAGGATAGTCAACTCTTCAGCTTGACCACTGACCAACAATCAATGACATGAATTCAAAAGGTAAGAAAGTTTCACATATTCATTGAATTCTGTTGTTGGTGATGTTCTTTCAGAGATCTGGCAATATTAGAGTGCTTTGTGTCCTGTTGTTCTTTTGTTTATCCAGCTTAAACAATGGATTATCAACTTGCTGGACTGTGGTCAGTCACTCTAGATTCGATTTTATATCTGATGCAACAACTTGGTATGCTTAATTCAATTCTTGGATGAAGTTTCTTTACCTATGTGGCCCATATTTGATGTAATCAAATGTATTAAAATTTTGATTATTTAATTAAATTAATTATTAGATAATCTTGATCTTCCAAACGTGGAGTCTGGATCTGAAATTAGTTTGGGTAGTAGTCCACAATCAGGGACAAATTCAACTTCTGGTCAGTCCTACTGGTATGACCAGTATATGTCTGAGGGTAATGGCATTAATGACATTAATGATATTAATTAAATAAATTAAATTAATTGTGTAATGGAATAAAATGAATGAATTGATGTAATTTGTGATTTAGGACATATATATGTATTACAAATGCATGGATTTCAAGCATTTCAGTCCAGTTAATTGATTACATTTAACAATTAATTAATTAACAATTAAATATTAAATAAATAAATATTAAATCGTTATAATTCAATGTTTTAGGATATCACTAGTACATAACTGACAGTGAGGATGATAGGGTGGTGGACTGGTTACTGCAAGATGCAGCAGACAGCATCATTGGTACTGGTAGGACAATTTTACATTAATTACATTAATTGTCTAAAATTAGGTATCAAGTATTACACAAATTATTTTCATTCCTACACACTGTTTTGGTACCATAGAATTCTTTTGCATAATGTCCTGACGTCAGGAAAACTGAGTTGTGACAATAATCGTGGATGTCTGCAAGTGTTTAAATTGATTCAGATACTGAAATTTGACACGGTCATCTAATACAATGTATTTGAATGGGATAAAATGATCAACCGAAGTGTTTTGGCTTTTGCAAACATTAATTCATGGCAGTAATCCTTTCGATGTGTCACAAATCTAATCTTTTGACATTCAATAGGCATGCTTCTTAATTCTGAAAATTATTTTGAGTATGTTACACTATTTGGGTTTTGTGTACTACATGATAGTATATTTTTAACATGAAGCTGTTGGGGTGCAGCTGCATTGTACAGATCTGTGAGAAAGTAGCTTTATCAATGGAGCTGTACATCAACATAGTTTCTGGCTGCATTCCGACATTAGAGAGGTTAAGATGTTTGGAAATATACATCAAATAATGTAAATAAAATGCATTCTGCATTGGCATTTTGGTTCATGTTCCAGCTTCATATTAAACTTTAATGACAATTTATGAACATACCATGAATTTTCCTAGTGTATTTACATTTTCCAAGCATGTTTACTTTTTCGCATCACTTAATGAGATCATTGGAAGACATCAATATTTTATATCAAACAAATAAACAAATAACAAATAACACAGTAATCATAATCTCTAATTTCATGAGGTATGACCTGTATTCCATTAAATATTACTTTAGATATGTCTCACATTTGGTTGCGATCAGTTCATGCATTGCCACAGAGGGGTCATATTGTTTAGAACACCAAATAATCAAGTAGAGTCATTATTTGAATATATATTTGTGTCATCCACTTAAGGATACATTGATTTTTTAATGCAAATCAATGAAGCGAACTGTGTTGTATTCTTTTACTGACACATCATTTCATTCCAAACTGGACTTGATCGATTTGATTGATGTTCTGTATTATTTTACCCATGTGTAGCAATGTCGGAACAAATTTCACACATGTCTGTGTGTTTGTCAACATACTTAAATGTCACCAAGGGCAATCGAAATATTCTATTTTAACATTGGTCATTATATTTGCAAGTAGCATTGGACAATTAATGTCCATTACTGTATATAACTTCCATGAAATCTGACAAATGTCAGTACTCAGGGAATTAAACTATATAATGGTAAGAACAGCTTCTGATACAGCTTCGTGACATTGTAGTATGTTATCACAAATGATATATATTTCTGTACAATCCTGAGTTTCGGTCAACTTTCAACAAATACAGCCTAATTGGCATAAATTTCCATACATTTGGATCAAGTAACAGTAGATTTCATACATTTTACAGAATTCGAACCAATTTACAGCTTATATAGCTTATGGGGCACATCATTTCCATGTACAATAGATACAGTGTGTTTTCCATAATTAAATTAGTTGTTCAAAATTCTGATCAATTTTACAGCTTCTATAGCTTATCTGGCACATCATTTAAATGTACAATAGATGATGTAGTGTGTTTTACATATAAAGTTGTTCAAAATTCTAATCAACTTTACAGCTTATATAGCTTCTTTGGGCACATCATTTTAATTTACAATAGATGTTGCAGTGTGTTTTTCATATAAAGTTGTTCAAAATTTGAATTAATTTTACAGTTTATACAGCTTGTCAGCACATCATTTCAATGTACAGATGATACAGTGTGTTTTTCATATTTAAATCAGTTGTTCAAAATTTGGCTCAATTTTACAGCTTATATAGCTTATCAGCACATCATTTCAATGTACAGATGATACAGTGTGTTTTTCAAATTTAAATTAGTTGTTCAAAATTTGGACCAGTTTTACAGTTTATATAGCTTATATAGCTTTGCGGGCACACCATTTCAATGCACAGTAGATGGTACAGTGTGTTTTTCATATTTAAATTAGTTGTTCAAAATTTGAATCAATTTACAGTTTATACAGCTTTTCAGGCACATCATTTCAATGTACAGTCATTGATGTAGTGTGTTTTTCATAATTAAATTAGTTGTTCAAAATTCAAATCAATTTTACAGTTTTTACAGCTTATATAGCTTATCAGCACATCATTTCAATGTACAGTTGTTGATGCAGTGCGTTTTTCATAATTAAATTAGTTGTTCAGTTTTAGGATCAATTTACAGTCTATAGCTTTATTGGTTACAATGCCTCATAAATTTCATATATTTGGATCAAGTTGACAATAGATACAGCTTATACAGTTTATCAGACACATTGTTTGCAACAAAATTTCACAAATACAGTTTATACAGTTATTTGTTTATGGTAATAGCACAGCATTCAGTTCAATATAATATGATATAATATAATATAACATAATAACAATCTGGTACATTAATGATAAACCCATAATGTTTGACTTACTGTAGACAAGCACCTTGATAAGGATTTGTTTCTAAACTGTTGAACAGACATTTCATAATTCTTTTACAGTGGATTCTGATGCAGATATTGGAGAAAGTACTGACCAGGAAGACATCATTCCTGTGGAAAGAGTCACTGTGAGGTTTCCAGAACCCAGAGAGGAGGAGACATGGAGAGAGGATATTGTTCAAATGAGGAGGGAGACAGAAGATCGAATGGAAGAATTGAGAGACACTGCTCCCAGGGTGAGGTTTCATCCATGATACAATCAGTGGAGGATCCAACGGTTCCTCTCCACAAGTAAGGGTGAGTACAGAATTTCTTTTTGTCTGTTTTGGCGTTTAGTTTAGATATCATCCTTAAGGCTGTTGTCTTTGGTAGGTTAAATGTGATGGTTGCAAAATTAATAAAGTACATTGTTATTAGTAATTAAAATTATAGGGTGGTACAATGGTATTTCCTTCAATTAGTTTAGCTTATTAATTTAATCCATTTATGTACTTATTTTTGGAAATATTTTCATTTGTCTTATACTTTATTTAATTAAAATAAATCGTATCTGTATCATTGACATGATCCAGAATTTATTATTTGAAAGCTTCTAATTACAAATATGAGAGACCACAATTGTCTTTGGTAAGACTAATTATCGTCAATATATCCAGAGTTTAAAGTTGAGCACATGAAGGAAATTTTAGTAAGAAAGAAATTTTATTCTTTCTTGAAATTCTCATTGGCATTAAATGTTATACAATATAAACATCCCTTGAATGACTCGAAGTATCATTCTATTTTATTAAATTTTTGAAACATCATTATGCCAAAAGTGAGAAGGTCTTGTTGCAATTGAAAGTGAAAGTGTGTCAATTGACACTGCAAAGCTAGTTCTGTTCATTTTGCATCACTTGTTTCAATTTATTTCAATGTCTGTGACTGTGGTCAGTTATTGTTTTGACAGACCAATTTTTGCAATTAAGTTTGGACCTTCCTGTTTTTTGTCATCTGGCATATTGAAACTGAAACTTCATTCTTGATAGAAATGTACTCATTATTATCAATTGAATATTTAGTTGATATATTTTATACAATTGTGTAACATTTATTACATAATGTTCTGGCCCTTATTATGACTGAATTTATTTTGATTCATCTTTTATTTGATATCCATGATCATTTCTTATTATGTTAATTTTGGCTTGACACAGAATGATTGAATTGTCTTTATAATTTTATTTGTTGTTTTTGTGTACTCTATTTGGGTAAGAATTTGGAATCTTACCAATTATGAAATATATTCTTGAACTGGTTGGACATTTCCATGTATACATATGTGTCCTTTCATTTATTTTGCTAAATTTAAAAGCTCTGA
>JBCAUI010337852.1:0-15086 GCA_038406195.1 Haplosyllis anthogorgicola | reverse complement strand
AATTACTCAAGCTAGAATCTGGTGATTTTATGTGACGTATTTTATTACTTTATCACTACAGTTATAAACTACACCACCGTCATCCATGCACTAATTTCCAATCGCCAAATTGATTTTCACTATTTTGTACTCATTGGGTAACACTGTCATCCACATACTGTTTTTCATGAAAAATGGAGAGTTCGCCCCATGTAGAATTTACCGTAATTCAAAATATGCGTAACGAATGGAAAAAACGTGTTTCTTGATATCTCTAATGTCTGTATTCAGGGCGAGTTGTCATAAGGATACCTGTACTTACACACAAAATTATCAGGTTAGTTTTCCAAAGGAGTGGGGTCACTTACGTAATTGCCGGGTGAAAACATTAATATTTTTGTAAGAAAACCCCAAGTGGTGTGTTTCGCGTTGCGTCATGAAATTTAAAACGTCTTAATTAACGTCAAGTTAAATTACAAATTATGCGACGTTACGTCCTAGTGAAATGTGACGTCAAAGTTGACGTCATGACGTTGACGTTAAAATCTGGTCACTTAAAACGTCATACCTGAAATATCTATTCTTTCTATTGAAATGTTAACTCCCCCACCCCCCCCAAAAAATTGACCTAAAATTCACACAACGACCATGCATCGTTGTTTAAAGGCGATTTTTCATTCCCACAAATAAATGAAAAATCTTTCCTTTAAGAATTTCGTGTTGAAAACATAAATCTTTGTTGTGCCAATATTTTCTTATCTGCCTCGATTGACACATAAAAATGGCAGCAAATGATAGGCCCTTCTGCCCGCCTAGTTGTCAAGTCAAACATCTCAGTTTTTCATAATATTATCTAAATTTGTTCGTCCCTTGTTCAGTGAACCCAGATCCCAGGGGTTACGTTCCACTATGTGTTGTATTTGGGGTTAGAAGTTTCCACCCTCAAACATGACACAAACTACTTGTTTTGGCAACAGTAAGGCGTTTCAATACCAAATATGGTAAATACACCTAACTGTAGGTTTAACATTTGTACCATTGTATTTTCTACAAGTTCAAATTCTCTGTTTCAATGCCACAGTGGCACAGAAGCTATGGCAACCAGGGCAATTTATTTCAAATCTTTCTCTGGCCTTAAGGAAACAATTAATTATTGTCCATTGAATGAACTCCATAAGACTTATTGGTCCTGAGGTGAAAAAGAGACACTGAAAAAAAATTGATAGACCAGCAACTGAACAATTGCAATTTCGTATATTGATGTTCCAGCTAGTGGAGATTTTGTAAAGCAGCCGTTAATGTTATTTGCCAAATCCTGCACACAGAATCTGTACCCAGTGAAGAACTCACCCAACAAATAGAAATAAAAGCTGGCCTGAATAAATGCAAATACACAGAATTGCCATTTCAATTCCTAATTGAGCAAATATAATAGAAGATAACCAAAATAAAATCTGAATGAACAAACTTGGTAATTACCTCAGAAATCCAAGTAATTTTCAAGCACACACATGCAGAAATAAAACCTTTAACACCAATTATCTTAATCTCTGCATAATTTAATTGTACAAGAAAGGCAGTCAGACTGACGAACCATTTATTTACCATTTTGACCTTTATATCCAAATTATGTAAAATAACCATTTCCAACCTGTTTACACTTCTTCCCCTTTACAATCACTGTCAACTCCAATAAACTCTGTTTCAAGTGTTAATTTACTTTTGCACCTTGTCACTCATTTCCTATACAAAGTACCTATTGTGTTCTGTAATTGAATTTCACAGACTGCCTTATTGGTGGTTTTACTAATAAGAGCAATAAAACCATAAAGCCATCAATAAAACCAGCAGAAATAGACTGGATCCCAAGATCACAGCAATAAACTAGATTATTAAACTACTAATTTACACAAGTAAATCAGTCCATTATTTCCTCATAACAAGATTATAACTTTACAGATCAAATCATTTCCACATCAGTCGTTTTGATTGCGGATTGTGAACCAAGATATACTGGTACCCTCTGTTTTGGACCAAGTCCACACTGGAAATCGAAAAATGTTCAACCTTTGTACTGGAATTGTAACTGGTGTGTCATAGTTTTAGGTTTTAGTTATAGTTTCGTATTTTGGTTATGGTCTAATTTAAACTATTCATTTAAAAATATCAGCTCCTTTTCATAAACTTAACGCCCACCCTTCAACGCAACAATTGCTGAATGTTGGTTTATCACAAAATGCTGGTCTGGTAGCGTTATGTAATAAACCAACATAACGCTAAATTTTGTTGTGTTAAAGGATGTGCATTAAGTTTATGAAAACGTGTTGATGGTTGCGTTTGGTAATAAACCACTCTTAACGCGTTAGAGGATGGGCGTTAAGTTTATGAAAACGAGCTGATGGTTGCGTTTGGTAATACACCGCTCTTAATGCGTTAGAGGATGGGCATTAAGTTTATGAAAACGAGCTGATGGTTGCGTTTGGTAATAAACCACTCTTAACGCATTAAAGGATGGGCGTTAAGTTTATGAAAACGAGCTGATGGTTGCGTTTGGTAATAAACCACTCTTAACGCGTTAGAGGATGGGCGTTAAGTTTATGAAAACCCTCTGTATGACATAAATGTTTTGTCCCCATAAGTATATGTTATTTCAGTGACACATTTTAAATAACTTCTTTTGATTATATTGAATTTTTTAACTTTTAATGTCAAAAATTTAGGTTGTGAGATTAACTTTGGTCTAAATTATATATTTTGTTTTAGAATTTAGCCTGTATCATTTCAGTTTGACCTTTTCATTATTTTATTACTTTGGTGTATAACGTAAACCAAACAGTCCTGTCCTGCGATTAACAAAGATCAAATGTCCAACAGAAATCCTTGTTTTTTAAAACCAGTTGAAAATATTACGAGTTGAAAGACAAAATATTTATTTTACGTGAAACTGACCCAGTCTATTTGTTTCTGAAGACATTTTTGCATCATTCCATCCTCAACCCACTCTGATGGCTACCCTTGATCATTGGGGTCAAATCCACGAAAATATTATAATAACCAAATTACACCTCTAAAATCTGTATACAAAACACTGCTGGGTCACCTGCACAGCAACGTTTTTTTACTAACCATGGCACTACGCTACGGCTGGTACCAATTTCACACCTTGGCATGGTGATTATGAAAAAGTAAATTAGAGTACTCACACTGTACATTTAGCAGCAGGGAAGTGATCACAGGTAATCCTATGTTAGCTTCGTTCTCAGCCGTGCATGTGTAGTTACCATGGTGATCCATGCGTTCCAAACGCCGCACTAAACGTGATGACGTCACGCCGAATATCTCATCCGGTAACGTCATGACGCTGCCCTCCGTGATGACGTCATTGTTACGTAACCAGCGGATTCCCGGTGGGGGGTTTCCCGAGCTGGTGGAGCAGGTCAGCTCTAGGTAGTTTCCCTCTCTGTGGGGAATCACTGTTTGGTTCAGCGTGATAATAGGTGGTTCAGGCTTAACTGAAATTATAGAAGAGAAAGGATCATTAATTTAAATGTTTGTAAATAAATATTTATGTTTGCAGAATGAAATAAATAAGCCTAATAAATTCCTGAATATTAGTCTCCTTTCTAAAGCTCTGATGTGAAAAGACCAAACAAGCTACATCGTGACTGGTCCTTTTTCCAGATTCTATCTATATTTTCTCTCTTTTTAGGAAATTTAATGATATTAAGAAACTATGACACACCTCTTAATTTTTTGTTGCATTTTGTGGCATCAATAATTCTACGGGAAATTTCAGGAAATAAATTTTAAGTGGGAAATTCATGCTAAAAAGAGCCATTTTTCTTGGAGCACCTGGGATTTCCCTCCAAAAATAGCCAAAATATGTGCATTACAACATCAGTTGTTATGATGACATCATCAGTTTTTGTGATGATGTCATAGGTTACCATGGTGATTTCTGGAAATCACCTACTTTTTTATTACAATTTCCCCACTTCAAATTTATTTTCTGGAATTACCTACAGAAATATTGATGCAACAATTTTTGGAATGCAACAAAAAATTTGTTCGATCCCCACCCAGGGTCCCAGACTTTTTTCAGCGCAAACAAGGTACTGTAGATGTATTTATTTTCTCTTCAAAAAATTAGGAGGTGTGTCATAGTTTCCTGATACCATTAAAACTTTGGATAAAAGTGAAAAACGTAGATAGAACCTGGAAATAGGATTGGCAGCAATGGAGCTTGTTTGGTCCCTACAAATCTTTCTTGTTTAGAAAATAACATCTCCACTTAATTTACCATATTAATGAATGTTTGGCTGATCAATTTAAATTTGACCTTTCATTGACCTTGACCTTTTGGAGATGGTTGAATCGGATAAGCAGTGACCATAAATAATCTACATTATCTACTTTCCTCATAGTTGTGCTTCTTTCCACATAGAATAACCATCCATCGGTTTCAGAAAAATATTGCGTCAGATTTTCTTATGAATGAAAAAAAAGTCTTGCATACTCCAAGATTCCAGAATATATCTCACACATGGGAAACACATTACATGTTATGACAGATATTGTCGGTATTAATTTAGTTTTACCCCCTCCCACCCCAAAATCCCTGTTAACCTCCCGACCTCTCATCGAAGAATGGGGGTGATTTTTGGCACATAGAATAATGCGTCAAAACGTCGTCAGGTCAATTAACGCGTCCTGCTGTCTGTCCGTCAGTCTATCTGTGTCTGTCAACCTAAAAATTAGGTTGTTGAAGGAAATTATTTAAAGTTGTTTACTGTTCAAAGAACCTTTCTTTTTTCCAGATTTTAGCTCTGCGTGTGGTTTTTATGTGTGCGTGCGTGCGTCTGTCTGTCTGTCGGTTTCTCTGTCTGTCTGTCTGTTTCTCTGTCTGTCTGTCTGGAAGCACTTGTGTCTTATTTTTAATTGTCATATTACAGTGAAACTTGTCTTGGGCGGACTGCATGTAGTGGATGACAGTTTGATAGCCCAAACCAGGGTATTGGTACCTAGTGTGCATTACAACTTCGCGGTCATTTGCGAAGCAAAAAACTAGAAATCGTTGCAGAGATACAAAATCAGAAAAGCTCAGAGAGGAGGAATGTCTTCATGGAAACTTGTCATCACCACAAAACAAAACATTCCTCGGAATTTGCCGGTTTTTCTGCGGAAGATCCAACAGGGATGAGGAGAGACACTCAGAGACAAAGTGAATTCCTACCGCATTGCTACACATCTGTCTCAATTACTCACATATCTGTCTCTCTACCACCTACCCATAGTAACAACACCCCTACCCCTTGTTTCACAAACCATACCCTCAATAAATGCCCCCTACCCTCTCAAGCTACTCACCACCAAACAACTCAAACTACCCACCCCCTCCTGAATCCCCTACTTTCCCTCTAACTACAAGGTCACTCAAGGTCACACATCCTCATAGAGCTGTGATATACAGGTCATTCAAGGTCACAGAGGTAACCATTAACCTGCTGATTAAGAACACATAACATTTGAGGCTAGAGGTCACTCAAGGTCACGTCAGGTCAGAAAAGTCACTTGTGACCTGCAGAGGGACAATTTGAGATAACTAATGATTAACAGCCTCTGTATCTGTGGGTTCAATAACATCCAGGCTGAAATATTGTAGAATTTCACTCAGATGTAACAAAGTAAAATCTTTAACCGGTACAGTTGCTATATTTTGTCTATCGAATGAAATTTAGGAAGACTAAGTCATCCTCAGCATGAAATCTAGCATTTTGGATCAAAATAGAAACCAACTGCGGGAGACAAAACGAAAATATCTTGTTTACGTCGTAACGTCATGTTGACGTCGTCACGCACACTGTTACATTCGACAGACTGGCTATTGGACAACTGCATACTCGTTTCTAAACTTCCTGTGCTAAAAATTCAAGCTATGCTCACCCTGAAGCACCAGTAGCGGTTCGAAAGGCCAAAATGGCGGACAAACATGGGCAAAGGGGGCCAGGCCCCTAAAGCCCCCCCCCCCTTCCCCCAAGTCCGCTACTGATGCTGCACATGTATTAGCTCTATTCGAAATTCTCAGCAGCGGCAAAATTACGTTACCTTCATTTGCACGTACTCACACACGCACGCACTAACACAGCATCCAGAACAAGATAAATGCACATATCTTCATATAAATAAAATTAATACAAAGTTCAAAGGGCGCCGGGTTACATGTAAGGAAATCAGCAATCATTGTATTCATTCTTTCTTTCTTTCATCCTTTATTCTTCACAAAAACCTACATTTCCTACAAAACCTACAGGATTCATATCCCAGCCTGCATACCTTCTGAGGGGTACTGTAAGGGAATTGCAGCAGGGGGGCACAGGAGGGAGGTCCTGTTTAAATATCACCCCGCGACGCTTTCATGCTCAGATATGCGTCTAATATCCGGTGATATCTCGACTACGTCTCTCTGATCAGCTGCAAATATTCCGTTTCTATCTGAATCTTGAGTGGTGAAATACTGAGTGTAAGGTTTGAGTTTTTGTAGGTTTTGTGGTTTTGCTCCTATCTTTGGGGCAAGGCGTGGATGATGAGTGGAAGAGTTGGAATCTATGTGGCCACCATCACAGCCTTTTCTGGAACCAGCGCACAACGATTTTGAAGCCATTGATAGTCATATTTTGGATTTCGGGCATCCTCGATTTCCTTTACCGGCCACCTTCCACTGGACAGTGGACAGTCACTGAACCAAGTACAAACCCAAGCCTCAATTGTTTGACTTCAGTGATCAACCGGGAATTTGTTAAACCAGTACACTACACACTCAAACTAAGGTATCAAACTTTGTACCAGCACAAACCAAAGTCATCACTTTGCTGCTGGTTAAGACAGCACACCTGGAACTCACCCAACCCTGGTGTGAGCTAATCTCAAGCGAGCCATCATGCTATGGTAATGCAATCAGGTGAAACTGCAGGGCTTGTAGCAATTTTGTACCTTGGTCTGGTGAGGCTGTGATTTAATGAGACACTGACCAACATCTCAACCCTGTCCTGGAATCGAATCAGGACCACATGCGCAGCAGCGTTACATGCTAACCACTACACTAGCCTACCGGGCTCAATAAACTCAAACTCGGACAGTCCACCCTCCCTGAGATGATGAGAACCCCAGACTCCGGATCGCTGATCCATCCGACTCATCCGGTTTATAGGTTATCTAAATTACCTGCTGAGAAATCCGGGGCAACACGGACCATAAAATACACTTTAAGTACCTCTCATCATTTGTGCACTATATGACAATCCAAAGCCTCTGCTTGTCCAGACTCAAAATACATGCAATGTTACAGACTTGTATGGGAACAGAAATTTTTCAAAAAGTTTAACAATGGTGACATTTCTAATTTTTCAGTCCGCGCACAGATAGCCTCTACATTTCTTACCAACTTTTGTCTGTCGAATGACAGAGTATGTGGTCGTCCGCCTAAAAAAAACTTGTAAAAATAGAAACCAAGACAAAACAAAACAGACGATAACCATAACCATGACAAAATGAAAATGTCTTGTTGCTGTTGCCGTGGTTATGACGTCATTCGGTAGAGACATGACGTTACGTTCGACGTAACGACGTTTCTAGTTTTACTCTGCGTGGCGCGGCATTTACACCACTCCGGCACCCTCTACAACTTGATTATTTTCTATTTTTTGTCCTATTTAATATCCTTCGACATTTCTTTCTACTTTGCCGCGCCTTATACTGTTCCGAAAATCAAAAAGAAACATCAGCAATCTAAATTTTCTCAACATTAGTGCGGTCACAATTGATTGCTCGATTGGTTGTGCACTGTAAGAGGCAGGACGGGACGTGAACCTTATGAGTTTGTATAAAGAGACTGACCCGCACGCACACCTGTATACATTAAGCACTGAGGGATAGAGATGAGCCTATAGATAGTACACAACTCTCAGATCACAGTACGTATAATGACAGTTCGGCTGAACATCCATCTTGCTACTGTTACTGATTCACCACAATGATAAACTGACAGGTAGCGATAACCCTTTCAATTCTAACGGCTTCTTCTTTTAAAGTTTATGATGGACCGAGATCCATTTTATGGGGCCACTGGTACCCTAAGCTTCGGATTTGGGATGACTGTGCTCACGGGTTTTAACGCTAATGTGATTTCACTTTTAGCTGGTAAATTTGATTTTCTCTTTCTGCTTTGAAACCTCTATTTTATTGTTGACCTATGAAAGTGTCCACATTAAACACCTCCAATAACACAGTGATCATCTGCCTGCTAACACCCCTATGCAATGTGAGCAGATAGCGGGTGCCAGTCTTAATTCTGGGATCAAAGCGCACAAGCGAGTAAGCAGATAAGCGACAATCCACTATGGCTTTCGAACATACAGTAGAACTCCTCTTGAAAGGGCAGCAAAAACTTGAAGGCAAACTGCCCATAAAACTGGAGTGCCCTCTCAAAAGGGTTTTGATACTCCATTTAAAAGTTCTTGGCATGACCTAAAATCAACTCATCATGAAACTGCTTTCCAAAATGAATGTTCTTTTATGACGAATTAACACTAATTTCATTCAAATACAGTATATTTGTAGTTATTTTAAAGAACTGTTGCCATTTACCAACCATTGTTGTGTAGACTTCTTGTTTGCACCCTAACCAGTAAATATTGGGAAAAAATCATTGTTTCATGAGAAAAATTTGTGTAATTTTTTGCCCTCATAACAGAGTGCCCTTAAAATAAAAATGAAATACTAGAAAATGCCAAAACCTTGAATGAAAATTGCCCGTATAACTGGAGTGCCCTTTCAAAAGGGTGCCCTTTCAAGAGGAGTTCTACTGTATGTGGAGAGCTCAAAATATCCTCAAAAAGGTTTGAAAATTCAAGAAGAGAACTTCCTCTAAAACGTCCCAAATTAAATAGCCTTCCACAGAAATTCACTGGTTCAACTCAAATTGAGACTTTTCTGTTGTCTCTGTCTTTTAGAATTTAAAGGGTTATGATGATAAAATCAGATAAACTACGGAATAAATAATGATCCTAGATACATTGAGACTGACGCATTCTTCCAAAGGTGAATTATCACTTTGTACGACAGTAATTCTTTTCTTCTTCTTTCTCTTTTTGACTGATTCTTCGTGAGAAAAGAAACGTTTTCTTCTACTTTTATGAAGAAACATTTGGGATCACGTTACTGTTACATCCAAAACGATTAACTTTTAAGTAAAAAAAGTCCTGACTGTATTTTGAATTGGAAATGCCCGAAGTGAAGAGAACTCTGAGAGGTCTTTATCTCTTAGAGTTACTTACATGTTCAGATCCAGGCTCATTAATTCACTTTTGTATGGAGTAACTTCTCGTTATTTTGCACGCAAGCGACAGATCCACTCTGGTATTGAAACCCCAAAACAGAGTCACTCCCATGTCCAAAATAGAGGATACCAGTGGCCTCAAAAAATAATAAAAACAACAACAATTTCCAATAAAATGCCTTTTTGCTGCTTTCCTTCCGCGCCACTTGCTCTTAGTTTGGTGATAAAAAATCAAAATTTTGATACAAACGAAATTTAATTTATAATTTTATGTTATCAAGTTTTTGATGTGACCAGTGTTGGATGTGGCTGTTAGGAAGTTAGTTCAACAATCTCAACACCATTGAATGCACCAGACCTGTTCCTAGTTTTTTTCATGCCTAGCTTTAACAATATTTCGTAAATGACGAGGCTTAATTACTCATAATGTTATCACTTGGTGTCGGATGAAGCTCGATTAAATGAGCCCCCAAAGGGTCAAGATTTCTGGGGGAGGGGGGTACACTCCAACCCTCCCCCGATCCGAATTTGCCACTTCACGCCCCAAGGGGTGCAGGGCTGACACTAATTGCCCCTGCTCGAGTCATTAACCCCTACCCCCCTCTAGGTGTAAATACCCATATCTCACCTGTAACTTGATGCATGAGTTGGAAATAAACTGGAACAGCCATTGGAATCAATCAAAATCCACATTATTTTGTCAAATTATGCATTTCACGCTAAATTATATCTCAAAACAGTGATAGCAGAAATCCTTACACAAAACTGACGAAGAAAAATCCCTGAACCCCTGAACATAACACTTCTTTACTTGTAACTCGAACAAGAAATATCTATTTAATACAGTAGAACCTGTCTTGAGCGGCACCACACTTTGTGATGACTAGAATGTCGTAAAAGGCAGGAATACCGCTCAAGACAGGCGAAATAAACATGAATATCAAGGATTCTATGAGGATAATTCTGCCGTAAAAAGCAAAATGTTGTCCAAGACAGGTTCTACTGTGTTATGTACATATCTCGAGACACATGCCAAAGTTCAGTTAGATTAGCATGCATAAAAAAGAAAAGACAGTACTTAGACTCATGTAACATAACACTAAATGTTTGCCCTTTGTAACCTGAATTTGTCTAATTAGTTCTGCATCGGGTGAGAAAAGCTGGATCAGTGATCATAATACAGACACAACAACAGCTGTAACATCTGGTTTTTTAATCAATGTCATGGCTGTATTTAACGTAACAAACAGAGACGCTACGTCGAACGTCGTTGTTACGTCATAATGGAAAGTGGCGTCAAGACGTCTTTCAAATAAACGTCACTTTGTTAGCTCCTAAGAAATAAAGTAAACTACTTCATTGACAGGAAAGTCATTGATTTTCTTCAGGGAAACTTGACAGAAGTTTAGGGTTCAGTCATGTATTGATGTATGTGTGTTTGTGTGTGCTTAATTATAGAGGTACACTGGTCAGATGAATGTGTGTTTGTGTCAAAGATCTTCGAAAATCAAATTGCAAAATCTTTGGTTTGTGTGTATGACTTTGGAGGAGGAACACTGGTCAGTCATGGTTTGATGTATGTGTGTTTGTGTGTTTACCCTTCCTGTATATAATGCTCCCTTAATGACGGACATGATACATACCACACATCACCCTGTCATCCTAACCGTCATAAATCATCAGATTCTACGTCGTGTTTAACTTCAGAAGGTGTACTTAAACGCAAGGAAGAATAACTTCACTTTGTCAAAAATGACGTAACGTCATGACGCACAACGCCTTCACATGTCAGATTCAAATTATAAAATACATGCAATTCTCAATCACTGAAGTTTCTCAATGTGGCAATTTCAAGATGTTTTTGTTACTTTTATTTTTCTTTATTTAATTTCATCCCCAAGGTGGCAGACAATGAATCTAACTTTACCGACACTGCAAAATCTCACTTCAACATTTCTTGACTTCATCATTTTATTTTTTTATATTTATGTTCAGCATTCCTGGACTTCATCATTTGATTTTATATTTATGTTCAAATAATGAAGTCACAATGTTTTTAATCTTAGGATCACAACAGAATTCTTGTTTTTCAATCATCAATACCCCCTCACATCAAAATTGAAATCTTTGGCACTTTATTTCATACCTCAACACCTCTAATAATTCTGCAGTCTTGATTCTCTCCTCTCAAAGAGTGAAACATTTTCTCAAAAAAGTTTTGACAGCTGGAATTTCACCCAGAATCTGCGGGGTTTTGACCTTTGACCCCAAACTACAAACTCTGTAAATTTCTTGTAAAATCACTTTTCTGCTCATCTTCGTGTGTATCTGTGTACGCACGTGCAACACTTGGTCGAATGACTCTGTGGCAGAAGGACACTTGGTAACAGGTACCAAAAGTCAATTTCTTAACTAAAGATGCATAAATTTGTTATCTTGAAATTCGCAAGTGTGCTATGGTTAAATACTTAAAAGGTCACTTGGCTACCCTGCAACATTAACACCAGTTCAAGTTCTAATATGTTTAACCAAATGTTGAAGAGAAATTGTAACGATTATTATTTTCATAAGAGCATATTTCCACACAAAGCTGTTATTCTACTGTATTCTATTGCGTGTCTTAATGGCATTGGACTCATAACTTTTGTAAAGTTTTTTTGGTTGCAATTTTGGTATAAATTGATGTAACAAATATGCTAATAAGTAATTTGAATCTTGAAGCAATTCTATCAGGTGTCATTCGCCAAAGTGACTTTTTCTCAAGCCCTGTGCATGTGAACAAGGTGGAACACCGGGTTAATGAGAGTGGATGAGGCTTATAATCCAGTACGACGTCTGGAACTGACGGCTCCATCCAGATTTATACGAGGTCCCCCCACTTTTTTCTAGTATTGTGTCAAAAGTATTGGGGGGAGAGGGGGGTCCTGGTCAACTTTTTCCTAACTTTCGACACTGAGTCCAAATCTGCTGAAAATGCATTTTCCCCAGTCCGGGTGGGGTTGGAGTGGGGGGTGGGTTAGGGTTAGGGTTAGTGGGGGGGTCCTGGTCAACTTTTTGCAATGGCGGCCCAGAACACAAATGTAGATTTCGTCCTACACATAGACCCTCATTGCTGATGAATGAGGTTCAACAAATCTCTTGATTTCTTTAACCTTTTGCTGCTAAAAGAGAGACAGTCGGTTTATTTACGGTTAAACTCTTGACTCGCGGTGATGACGGAGGCAGATGACCAGTGGTTGAACCTCGGTTATTGTTGTTATGACGATCTTATACTGATCACATCTGCTACGAGGGTACTATAGGCTATGCAAGGTCAGGTGCATTGGCTTATCCCTGGGGGGGGGGGGTGCACTGTCGGAGCGCGCCCCTCCAACGGCCAAAACTTCTTACATTTTCATAGAATTTTGAAGGAAAATATTAAAAGGCGCCCCCTCCAACCACCTGAAGGCGCCGGGGAGCCCCCTCCAACGAGAAATCCTAGATCCGCCCCTGTGGTGTCGACCTCTCTGATCTAAATAGTGGGCGCCCCTGTGATAGACTTTCATGTCTGTGATAGACGCCCAATGGGCGCTTCTGGATTCTCTTAAGACTTCCAGTGGCGTATCCAGGATTTGGTCCAGGGGGGCTCAACTTGTAAAGTGTTGATATTTGCCGACGGAGCTAAGCGAGTGCAGTGACCAAATGAAGGTGTGGGGTCTGGGGCCCACCTTAGGGCCCCAGACTCTCTAGGGATTTCAATAATAAATCAATATACTTATGCTCATTTTTTATGAATTTTGTTGAGTAATTTTTGACACTTTCATGTATTTTTCAGAGTTACAATTTTCTTTTATAACTTGATTGGTTTATAGTTTTTCGTGAATTTACATGAATATATTCATGCACAATGTTATCTAAATATGTAGATGTAGATATGGTGAAGTTTGATTATTTATTGTTTGATTATTGTTTTTGACTCTTGTGCATAAACCTCAGGGCGCTCCTATTCAGACCCACATACACTCATTCATCTCGTGGTTTACGATCCATTAAACTGAAAACTCAACATTAATCGTCTTGTTTCCATTTAAAACGTGAAATAAACGTTTCACAGCAAAGTTCAGTGTCTGGATCTGAATCATGTTTGTTTATCATGATCTATTTTAAGGAGTCCTGGACATATGAACAAAATTGTCAACTACAACAGCCCATATTTTAGTTAAACATTAAAACACAATAGAAATTGTCAAAAAAATTGACACTTGTTCTTTTTTCTTTTTTAATTCTGTTATTATTTTTCTATTGTAGTGCCTTTATTTTGTTCGTTTTTTCCTTCATATTTTCTATCATTTGAGAGGATATTTTCAGTCGTGCGTGCGTGCGAGGGTGCGTGTGAATTACATTTCCCGCCGCACTTTGAAATCAGGATTTCATAAAACAAAAACAAAAAAACTTATGTGGCAGATGAAACACAAAATACACAGCAATAGAGTATAGCCTTGAAACCGTCGGAAGTTCATTTGTTGAAAGTTGATTGCGAAAAATATTAACTTTATTTATACTTATGAACAGTTTGGTATTTTTGGGATCAAGCTCAATTTTCATTTTTATTTTTTTCGATCGCCGCACTTTGAAAATCCTGGCCATGCAATGTAATCCAAATGATTAAAACAAAATTAATAAAAAAAAAAGGCACAAAGGAAAGACGAGAAAAATATTACACATTGAATGAAAAAGAGTCAAAAAACAACAATTGCCCTGAGGATTTATTATTTGTTTGAAGATAAGCAAGACAGAAAAGCATAACTTTCCGTCGCGGGTCCTTTGTGTCTTCAGGTGGCACCGCAAAACGTCACACAAAACGTTACGAATTTAACAAAGAAGCTCCATAAATTGTCCACCGTGCTGCACTTAGAGACCCTAGAGATTCTGCCAAGATTGTCTTATATTTTTATTGTGGCACTAAGATAGGGAGGTTGAGTTACATGCTTTTTTTCTGGTCCTGTACGTTTAAACTCGGTTTTAACGCGGTTAAACTCTTGACTTTCTTAGTGATGGAGATGACCAGAGTTTGAACCTCTGTATTTGCAGTAACGCCACATCTGCTACAAATGACTACAGGCTATACAAGGTCAGGAGTGTTCTTCTCTTAGATGTAAAGCTTATCACCTTGGATTGACTGCCTCATATGCGTCCAGGAGCCAGTAAGGTTCAAAGAAAAATACAGCGAGGTGTCCTGATAGAGCACTGACCCTCATGCCTTCTCCGAGTTTTTCCTAGAATTGTCTGAAATGGCCAGAAATGCATTTCCCCCAGTCCAGTACATAGACCTTCATTGCTATGACATGAGGGTCAAATATGGCTGCCAATTTGAGGTAAATGGTCACAGCAACATAAGTTTTGCTAGGCTTTCAGATGGGACATAGGTGCATATGTGTGTAAGACACCAAGTCTCTATGATCAACAGAGTGATCATAGACAACACTGGATGATGACGATCACAACGACAACAACGATGCTGACGGACGATGGACATTTCATGAGTCAAATAAGCTTTTTGACAATTATGCCAAGTGAGCCAAAATTAAGATACCGTAAGAGAGATATGCTGGGACTTCAGCTACAAATTTGACACAGATTCCCCGCTAGAGGGCATTCTCATAATGGGTGTGGCCAGTCTGACCCCACCCCTATCATGAGAACGACCTCTGGTGGCAAATCTGTGTCTGTAGCTGAAGTCCCTTGTTTGTCTATCCATCTTTCCTCTCCAGTGTCCAGCAGTAGAATGAGCAGA
>JBCAUI010337741.1:0-15087 GCA_038406195.1 Haplosyllis anthogorgicola | reverse complement strand
ACATGTATTTAATTAATCTGCAGAATGACTGTCTACTATAACAATATGATTTCTATGATGTTATAGGGTTCTACTCCCGAGTTTTACTCCTAGATCTGTATTTTGCAATGAGCTAAACGACAGTAAATATGCATCTATATCTACACATCACTACTTGCATCTCCTCTTTGTCCTAGTGTGATAAAACCCATATTCAGTCATCACGAATCATACACACGCTGGATCGACGTCTGACAATGATAAATGTTTAAATTGCATGTTTTCAACATAATGTAGTGTGTGATATTTGTGGTGACGCCATAATGATTTTTCACGTCACATACCAGGTTTCATTAAATCATTTCATTCAAATATGGATTATTAAAAAACGAAAGCACATTTAATGCAGAAATTTTGTCCTTGAATCAGAAATCCAAATCCAAATCTACCAGACTGCATTCATTAAGTGTCAGAAAATCAGAGGTTGTAATATTAATGTCTATTCACGGTTCTTTCTTTAGAAATCAAAAGAAAAAAGCTTTTGGAATTCAGGAATATTGGGAATCAAAACAATCTTTAGGAGAGGATGTGGACACAAATATTGTGTCTTTTATATGCTCAGACTTAGCCTTTTCCTGGTTAAATTCCTTCCTATTTTACTTTTCCTTCTCCCAAATTCTAAGTTTTATAAGTAACGGATATGAATTAAGTGTATTTTTTGCAAGTTAGGGGAGGTATTTGCAATATACAAATTCTAATCCTCAGTATTTTCCCTTTGTTTATTCCTACCTAACGGAATAAGAATCCTGGATCAATAAATATTACTCAAGGTGATTCTCATTATGAGCAGAAAGGCTCTCAGAGAAATGAAATAATACGATGACGGGATTTTTGGAGATTATCGCTTCTGGTAGAGATGAAGAAGCCTTTATTAAAACCAAAGAAATCCGCACAATCCTAAAGTATTATTAAATATATTGCCTTCAAAAAGTATAAGTGTACAATGCGTAACATGTTTTGACACCATCCCGTATTTTTGAGTGATTTTAGAAGTAAACCATTTAGCAATTTAACTTTACCCGATTTTAAGGCCAATTGTTATCTCTGATAGATTACATTAGATCATCTTCATCAGGGGCGGATCAAGGATTTCCCGTTTGGGGGAGGGGGCGCCCAGCCTGTTTTGGGGGGCGCCACCCCTATTTTCGCCCAAAATTAAGCAGAAAGCGCATGAAAACAAAAAAAAATTGGGCCGTTCGGGGGTGTGCGCACACCAGCAGTGCCCCTCTAGATCCGCCCATGTTCATCGTGTTAAGATAATGACGTCTGATAACACTTAAGCAGAGATGGAAATGGTACTCAATCAAAAAACCGGAAAATCACTAAATTTGACCAATTTTACAAAGGAAATTGATCTAAAATATGAGATTTAATAACAGATAAAAAACCGTTAAAGTTTATTTTCAGCAAACAAAAACCGGAAGATTTCTATCGCTGCATAAAATACCATAATTTGTGTAAAACGTTGGACAAAAAATACGAAATAGTAGATTTCTTTTTAACTTGACGGTATTTCAAATAAAGGAAATTAAACAACTAACAAATATGTTATGCCGATAGTCGTTTCTGTTCAAATTCAACATCTGATATTTTATGAAATCTAATAATCTTCTTTGAAACTTAAACTAGCTGAATGCATGATGAAATTTAACATGTGTTGTTGGAAATATTCGAAAGGAAATCCATTAACGCGCAAGTCTCAGAAATATGAAACAACCCGTTAAACACAAAAATATTTATTGAGCTACTTGTTACAAGAGTTGCTGACTACTCAGGAGGTATGAGCAGGAGGTATTATTGGGTACTTTTCAGGTGAGTACTCATAAAAGGTGCAGCCAGCTGCTGTGATACAGCAGATAACATACAGTGACGTGCATGCATGTGCGTATGTGTGCAATGATCACCTTTATATATTTTCCATAATTATCCACAAATATGTTAGAACAAACGGTGATCGAGGGAAGCTTTTGTGAATTGTCAGAAAAACGCATAAAACAAGAATGCCTTTCAATCAAAGGCTGAACCGTCCACTTTGCAAATAGTCATTAAAATGCCATAAAAATTAAAACATTGAAGAATTCATGAAAAAATAACAAATTGACCTTCAAATGACCTTGACCTTTAAATGACCTTGACCTTGTATATTGCTCACCAATCTTAGAACAGATGGTATTGGCAGATAACTGTCAAAAAATGGACATCTTTTATTCTTGTGACCTTGAAGTTGACCCAATTACCTTGGTATGCAAACTTGACCTAGATGTTATGATGATGTACTTCCATACCTAAAATGAAGTTTCTAGGTCAAGCAGTTCAAGAGTTATAGCCCAGACACACACACACACACACACACACACGACTGAAAACGTTACCTTCCCGCATACGCTGGCGGTAATTACCTAATCCTAAAAGCAAACGAATCACCAGGAAGGCAAATTTGCTAAAATGCGCAGAAGTGAGCCGTCAATTGTCGAGTCGAATGTCACTTGGTTAACTGTCTTAAACCAAATAGTTATGATCCACAAAATGTTACAAAGCAAAAAGTTAAAATCTTTGCAGAAATGAATACTGCATCCGCTTACAGCAATGATATTGACGCTGGTTGGAAGCTGTACAGAGAAACAAAAACCTGATGACCTTCACTCCTTTCTAGCTTTAAAGGAGACTTTCAGATGATTGAAACGTTTCCATAAACGTATCCGTATCCAAGGAAGTGACGTTAAAATATAACAAATTGAAACGTAACGTCCTGTCTAAAACTACAGTTACGTTACGTTTACGGAGCAAAAATCTAAAACTCTCTAACATCGCAATCTTTGCCTATTCTCTTTAAATTCATCACAGCCATCTTTGTTTTAGTTATCTTTACTTGAAGGGAAGTGCAGCAATTGGTGTTAATCTTGACCAGAGGTGGAATCTACCATCCTCTCGTCCCATCTGCTCAACATCTATTGTAGACGGGTCGTGTTACCAGCTCCAGGCTACAGATGGTTTAGCAGCAAGAAAATCCCATTGTTCTGTCCACTATCAGCTACAATCAGCTATCTGTATCAATTAGGACCCAGCAAGATCTTTTTGCACCTTCTGGCTACAACAGTCATCAACTTAGGTACCCTGAATCTTCCTCATCACCAGATTCCACTTTGGAAAGTTACTCTGCGAGTTATTCGTAACAGAGGTGGAATCTGGTGATTCCTTAGGCTGTATTTCTCAGGTTTAACGCAACAGATTTAGCTGCATCATTTTAAACGTACACGAACAGGTAAACCATCTCGATCTGTGAGGGACCATAAAAATATATCTTTGACCAGGTGAGGTCGTCTGTTTTTCTGTGCCCTGTTCGCTTCGTATTAAATAATGATTAATAAGTACAATTTGATGTGAAATGTGCACCTTTAACACTGCATTGTTCCCTCCACAATCAGCCTCAATAAGCTATCTCTATCAATTAGGGAGATATCTGATGTGTAGCCTCTTGTCATCCAAATGGCAAGGTCAAGTTGCACGTTTTTCTCCGCCCTAAATGTGTAAGTTTAAATTTTCTTGTGTAAGAGGCAACGTTAAGATTTTAGGTTAAATGAAATCACCAGATTCCACCTCAGCAGTAACGTCACGTCATCGAGTTAGTCGCTGAGGTAAAATCTGGTGATTTAAGGATTTTTTGACACCTGCAAGGTGACGTAAAACAGGAAACTTAAGCTCTCCATTTCTCTTCTTACAATAAACTATCGTTATTAATTAGCGTCAATGAGAGATATTCCTTCTGGCTACATCAGTCATCAAATTGGCTGCACTCAGATTTCTATAATTGGCCAATTCAACTACAGATTACAACATATTTACAGTCCAAGAATCTGACCATTCTGAGGCTACAATTAAAAAAGGACCCTTTTAGTGGTTGTCAAGATGTGTCCACGTGGATCCGAGTTAAAATAGTCAGTTGAGTCAAACAGCCTCCAAGCAAAGACCTGAGCCGGTCAATTACAAGGATTAATTACCGATGTTGATTCAACCTATTCGCAGTTGAGATCACCCCTGAGCAGGAGGCAGTTCTTATTTAGACTGGACGAGTAGTTGATTACAGACTTTCTTGTATAATATTGAGGCAAATGATTATGTCCCGGAGTGGATGACATTCTGTAATTAATAAGTGAGTTGAATTGCACATTAAGAGAATGACATCCAGCCCACCCACCCCCGCCCCCAGCCTTCTTGAAAGGTTTGAGTTTTCGAACAGTTTGAACTAAACACAATTCTTCGTGAAAAAACAACAAAAACAGAAAATGAAGAAAAATATGGTCTCTTCTCTGGATCCGCCAATGTAATTGCTTCGTACATCCCATCCCCTCTTCCCCCTAAACCCAACCTAACCAGGAAAACTTGGATCCACCACTGACACATGCCACATTGTTGATACAATCTGTTGGACTGAAACTACAGGTTTGAACCGTCTCTTCTGGGACGTTATTCACGTGCTTCCTCTCCGCACCGGGCCACACCTTCAGCACCAAGAGACTCCCGCGCGTCGCGTCGTGTCGTCTTTACACAACACCTCCACGACGGCGTGACTCATGTCTGAATAGCGATGTTAAGCACCACGTTTTCAATCTAAATACGTGCGCGTTTGAAGGTGAAAACTGTGAAAACTTTCTCTTTAAACACGGGCAGTTTGTGACGTAACGTAGTTTTAACCAAGCTGTTGAGTGACGACATTTCGTCAGATGAAATCGCCAGATTCTACGTCAGCGGTAAACGTGTTGATTGGTGAATCCAGCCCGTGCCGCTTCTCAGCAAGTTTTTTTGTCTTTAGAATAAAATCGCACAGACTAAGTGGTCTTCAGCCAAACAAAAACAAACCTTCGGTCATCTAAGATGGCGGCACACAATGACGTCATAAAATACAACGTTACCATATGATGCTAGAAACGGTGTTGTGACTTGTCACATTCGAGAGACAAAATAACTGCCAACTCATTTTACTTTTTCATGAATTTTTGGTAGAAATATTCCTTGGCGACGCTATGACTGGTGTTCAGATGGAATCTAGTGATTTCACAAACTGACCACAACATTCCAGAGCTGTTGTGTCATGTAAGAACGTGATGCTTTACCTCTCTAATTGCAGGTTTTGAATATCGTCTGTTTTACAATTGTACCCTGGACAAAGAATTTTTAGGAAAATGCGTCTGAAAACAGATGAAATGAAGAGAATTCAGCGGCTGATTAAGTTCGTGTGTTGATCAAAGAAAAGAGCGTTTTTTCACTAATAGCACTAATTTTCAGAAATCCGGTTTTTTTGAAAGGGACAATAAAGATTGTTTTGTTAAAGACAGATTTCTGGAGACAAATTTCGAAAATTTGACAATGTGAACAGCATTCTTACTATTGTTATTCAAATAAAAAGTACAAAAAGCATAAAAAATCCTTAATAACAACCAATAAATTGCCCCTTTATTAACAAACTTAAACTTCATGAGTGCAAACTTCTGTGGCTGATACTGGAGGCATTTGGAGAAATTTTGCCAAAATTTGCTCCCACTTAAAATTTACTTTTTGTTCCCACTTGGAAACTTTTCAACCGTTTTTTTTTACAATAACAAAGTACAGTTCAGACTTCATGTGTATGAAATTTTATGAAATTTTAGATTAACTAATGCTTTTTATGGAAAATTATCTCCAAACAGTTTCTTGCACGAAACTTTATACGACTGTAGACATGAAGAGCACGTTTGGTTCTCAGATGCGAGTTAAAGTTACAAACGGTCTTAGAAAATCTGAGTGCTTGTTGGGAACAGGGCAACAAATTTATACACTTTAACTTAATTATTTTTATTTTCAATTTCAGTCTCAGGGAGCTCCGAAAATGAAATCCAAATAATTAAGTAGGAAAGGCCTGATATGATGTACCAACGAGATACAACATATATCAATTTTGAAAGCGCTCATTTCTAACCTAATGCCGGCTTGAATCCCCAACACCCTCCCCCCCCACCCCTTTGAGGTGCCTCTCAGTTGAGTTAAAAAAATCAAGGTGAATTTGTTGCTTGCGTACTTTACAATTCCCTAGGGTAAAGACAGATTCAACAGATTTTCCGAATGTGGTCATCTCTGACCTGGATTACAGTAAAACCTGTACTGAGACCACCTGTTCTGCCACAGAAAAGTGGTCTTACATTACAGATGGTCTTTTATTAGAGGGTTGCATAGAAAAACAATCTAGTTAGACAGCTGAAGTTACTCTATTTCATCTAAGGAATTTGTTTGAAATAGTCAATGATTGAAGTTTGCTTGTGTTTGTCTTTCTCAAATTTACAGCTGTCCCCACTTATATCGATATTGCTTATATTGATATTCCATTTACATCAATATAATTTCATGTAGCCAAATGTATCAATATAAGCAGGAATGACTGTACATGTCTCTTCCATACAGGCTAGGATTTGTGGTGCAGGGTTTAACATCCTTACATTAGCATATTTCAGGGATACATCTTTGATGTTTACCACATTTTGAATAGACTCTTTTTAAGGTCTTTGGCTCTATTGTTGATTTACACTCCTCCATTGGATTTTCATCATCAGATTAACTGCTGTCATGGCAGATATATCTGTGGGCCCAGTGGATAGATTGGCATGAAAGCAAATTTAGAGGTCTTTATTTACAGGTAAATTACCTTCTTGAGGTAAAAAAAAAGTGGTCTCTGGTCTCACAATACAGGGTCGTCTCTGATTGCAGGTCGAACATATAAGAAAAACTATTGGTGCATCAAAATGTGGTCTTAAATAAGAGATGGTCTTTGTTTACAGGGGTCTTAGATTACAGGTTTTACTGTATGCTTAAAATTCTTTCTAAGATCAAAGCTAAAATCCTTCATAAACATAACAATTATTAGCTGACCTGTGAAGTCACTGGTAATCACTATTGAGAGGATCTGTTGCTTGGGTGAGATGTTAACTTTTCTAAAGATGGTCATTCCTGACCTACCTCAGGCTTAAATACCCTCCCCCCCCGTCCTTCCTTTGCCCCAGCTATGATCAAAGCTACTACTTTTCCAAACCATAGCAATTAGTCGCTGATGTACGATCCCGGTGGACGACACCTTTACGATCACAGGCCTTTGATCTCAGCCGCTTCAGTGCGACAAGCGATGCGCTGAATCACCCGCTGTACGATGTACACGGTGCAGACCCCGAGGGGAGGGGGAGTGGTCAGCCGAGACACATTTACAGTAATTCATGAATGGAAATTTAACACAAATTTCCTTCACTTTTGCTTAATTATAAATTTGTAGAGACCGGTAGAGATGGTCATTACACGGGACACCGCTTTAGCTTCTAGTTACAAGGCGGGAGCAACCGTTTGAGGATGGATGCTTGAAAACGCTCCAAATCCAAAACAGGGGTACCAGTGGCCCAAAAAGTGGTTGCGCACTAGACTGCTACGCTTGCCACCATAAGTTCAAAATATTAAAAATGAACGAAGTTTTTCTCTCTGATTAAATCTCAAGACTGGCATTTTACTTTTATTTAGATGTTGGCCACAGATTTTTTTCATCCATACGAATAGAGAAACTGACAAACAATTAATCGTCCTTTTACTGCAAATAATATTTGTCCCTGAAGTCCGGACTCTTATAATTAGCTTCACGTGTTTACACTGAGCGATAATACGCACACTTGGGTTTTACCGTCGCGTGTTTTGAGGACGCATAATTTTACGTGTTGCTGAGTAACATCTGTTCGTGCTGTCCTCAAGGGGCGTGACCCTCAGAAATAACCCGACAAATTATACCGCGCAATCAATGTTAGCTAAACATTTTTAGGGTTCAGACGTTTTTGCGTATTTTTTTTTTTTTTTTGCTAACGAAATTTCTTCAATTTTTCTTAACTTATCCAGAATTTGTATTTTTTCACAAAGTATGAATTTACAGTCGACAACGTAGTATCGAGCTCAAAGCTCCAAGTTCTGCTGGCCGTTGACAAATGGATTGTCTCACTAAATGTCCTGGTCTGTCTCCAGCATTTTGCCAATTGCGCGATTTTAACATGTTTTAAGCTAATTGGCATTTTTGGACAATACGTTAAAATTAAGTACAGTGAAACCTGTCATTTACAACCAGAGATAACAGAACCAAAATTATAACTTCCATTTAAATGAACCTGTGTTTTAAGACCACCTATTATTTGTGACCACAAAAGTTGGTCCCAAAGGTTGGTCTTAAATGGCAGGTTTCACTGTATTGACCTGTTTGACACAAGGTAACAAAGAAATTTTCTTTCTTTTGAGTATTGGCGATTTTTTATTTGTATATTTTGACCTAATATTCATATTTTTAATTAACTTGCTCATACAACTAAAAGGCCATTTTTTGCATTTCATAAATTCTTTGATTACAATACATTCCTACATTTCCATATCACAGTAGCATACAATAGCATACAGACAGTGCTGACCACTTGTTTAATCCACAGTTTTTATTTCTTTTCCTGTGAATCTGTGCCGTTTCCAAGACAGTTATAATTGATCAGTTTATGCACTTTCAGTCTCGCACTATCCTCAGTGCATTTCCATAACCCTTAACGCGTGTGCAGTTACATTGGCTTAACATAACAGTGTTAGGGTTAGTGCGTTAGGGTTTATGAAAATCGCTGTTTGGTAGCAATGGCGATTCAGAGATCTGATAAATTAGGCCAAACATTTTTTATTTGCTGGATTACGTTTCACTGAATGATTTTTTCAGCGCAGAGATAAAGAAAAGTAATAAAATAAAAAAACTAAATAAACTGCACTGTTCCAAGTTACATATTAAAATTCACATAATGGGCCCAAAAAAGTTACATTAGAAGTGGAAAGTTTTGATTTTCAATTTCTGAGTTTTAAAAGCCGCGAGAAACGTGGAAATCCAACAACTAAACAGCCACAGGTGCACATAAACGTAACCTTCCAGCAGATCCTCATCACCAGCGCGGAGATAACGCCACGATACCGTAACGTATCAGTTTACCTGTCCACGAGGCCACCTTGTTTGTGAGGCACATCTTTCTTCTAGCACTGGCGGATCCAGGATTTTTTGTACAGAGGGTGCCAATCCCTTAGAATGGGGCACTGATCAAATTTGCGGCTAATAATCGGCACTTTTGATAAAATCCACGCTGTGGGGGTGTGGTGCCTATACCTGTACCCTCTGTCTGCTAATGTGGGGTGTACACAATCTACGTAGACTCATCAGTTGTCACAACAGTTACGATTCCGTTTGACATCTGTACCATTCTCATAAATCACTACTCTGTTTTCTCCTAAATTTCACAAATACAATCCGTGCAGATTGTTGTTTAATTTTATTTTTGAAAATCCAATGAACAACACCCAAACCGTCACTGACTTGTTTGTATCGTTTGTAGCAACTTTCTCGACGTTAAATATTCAGTTGGGCTCATCATCTTCATCTTTCTCCTCAGTGTGGTCCTCTTCCTCATCACTGTCCAGGATGCTTGTGGTCAGTGCCTTCAAATCGTCTATCACAGTGTGCAAAGGCTCGTCTGTAACAAAATATAAAGTAATATTTGATGATTAGTGCGAGTATGATATGGTGACTGTGACAGCTGCCTGTGAGGATCCGCGCTACACTGAAGGTGTGATCTCAAGAGTTTGGATACCAGAAGCGCATTGCTCATTTCAGCACAGTGCAGTCACACAAAGTATGCACATTTAAAACGTTGTCACTTACATCAGTGCATACAGTCAGCAAAAATGTCACGTGATTACGTTTCTATAAACTTATTCACATTTTGTGTAGAACCAATAAGATCCTACTCTTGGTTTGGATTTTAGGAGAGGTAAGATTCGTCTCAAATAGTTACAAATTTACATGGGTTTTGAATGATCTTTCCCAGTTCGCAAATCTATATAAACTTGTTAAAATGGTTAATCTCTTAATACACGTCAATTCCTCCATTAATTTCACGTTCAGTCAAATTTTGCTGGTTTTTTGTTTTCTTTTTTAAAGAAACACCTGATAAACGTTGGCCCTGGCACCAGATGCTTCAATTCGGGTAAATACGGTAAAGTCAGAAATCTCCAGGAACCACACCTTCTTCCTTGTCGCTTAGTAACGTTACTCCTTCAGAGGGCGCAGCTGCTGTGGTTGTTATTTGCTCACCAGATGTCGCCACTGGGTCTGATTCGTCCTCAGCGTGAAGAGCTACAGGTTCCGGTCGCTGAGCACGCAGCTGTCCTATCAGCCCCTCCTGTCGTAACGTCGCCTGAAAAACACCGTTATACGTCACTGCTGTCGAACATTAAAGCTTGATACATGTTTACGTACCAGCTGTCTGAGCGTGAAATACGACACGAGAGGTTGATCTTCTTACACTTGTTTATTGAGTGCTGACACCTATGTACACGTGCGTGCTTGTGTGTTCCCAGCAGCACTGCCTGCTTACGGTAGAAGTTGACCTTTATACCAACACAGTTACCAAGGGTACGGGTAAACAGAATGAACCGGTGCTTACCCCTCAAGTTTGACAGGAGACTTCCCTTGGTTATTCGGCGGGAAGGGTGGCAGGTTCTTACGCTAACAAAAGTCACATCTCAACACCAGCCAAACCGAAAGCACATCTAGACCCACTTGTGCAAGGAGAAGTCCTTCCCCCCTTTTCCTTAACAGCCCCTTTAATATATGTTCATCATTCATATTTTAGAAAGTTCTGGAATCTTGTCACAATGAAATGCCATGAAAAAGAAACACGGAGGAAAATACCCCAAACTGTAGGGACCCATCCAATTCATTTTCGTGGGGTTTTGGGAGAAAAAAATTAAAGGGTAACCCCCCGCCCACCCCAACCAATGGCTTGAAGGCGCCACAGCACACCCTTCAACGATAAATCTTGGATCTGTCCCTGGCTATGATATTTGCGTTGGTAGAATAGAATAGAAAGGCATGCTATGATTTATCAGATGAGACTAGCTGTACCCACCATGCACATATTCCTCTCTTTCTCCACAGCCTGTAGCTGATGTTTTAGCTCACTGACACGCTGCTCATACTGAGATTCCACCGTCTGCATTCTCTCCGTCTGTTTCTCTCGTTCCCTTCCCGTCTGTCGCTCAAGCTGGCGCAGAGACACCACTGAAAAGTACAGAAGATGAAACTTCCGATTCAACGTCAGTCTCCAAGAGAATTGTGACGTCACCTTTCACCATTGCTCTGATTTAATTTTTTTGGACAAGTGGCAAGAATGCTGTCTGATCAAACAGTGCATCTTCATAAACTAAATGCGTTTGGCATGCGCTGAGCTTCTCGTGAGTGTTAACCTCATTGGTTTAACATTACATCGTTACCGTCGGTGCATTAAGGGTGGTGAAGTAAGTATGCCATTTAAAACGAGAGCAGGGAATCTTCCAACAGTTTAACTCTGTACATTATTGTAGGCATAAGGCAACAGAGGTAGTAAAAATGCTAAGTTGCCGAGGGTTATATACGCACGGGAGATAACTCCCGATAACTCTGTTTTACTTCGCGGGCCTAGCAGTCGGTACAACCAGGCTGGTCCGTCAGCTCTGTGCGCAACGATTCGGTCTACGGAGAGGGTGTAGCAGTCCTGCCTACACGTCTTACTCCATGGTGATGGTATTGGCTGGTCGGTATAGTGGCGTGACACGACTCAATTACTTAACTAACATAAGCGGCATCTCCATGTGGAGTGCCTGGTTGGCAAACATTACATAACTAAATGATAATGATTGAAACGTCCCGTCCTAGGCAGCTGACCAGGGTTGGGGTGACAGGATTAGTGGTCCTTCCTCTTAGGAGTCTAATACCGAAAGAATGTTGACTGCATGTGCCGCTCTTCTTTTATGCAGTTTGCGTATGATGCAATCAAACCATGACATAATGCATTACATCATGGTGATGACACAAAGGGTTCCGCCATGATGTAGGCTTATGTCACCACGGCCCACGCATGCACAATGCATCACCAGGGTATGTTTCCAAAAATAGATTTAGTGGCCCGACCTGCCAACGCAGAAAATGCGTGTTTCGTGTCTCCAGATGGTCCTGAAAGCCGTGTCATATGCGGGAGGACCACCACACCGTCACATGTATTCGGCCCAGGTTCGGTTACGGTTTAGCTATTGATCATTGTGTGTTTGTTAACTCATCTCTGAGTGGTGGCTGCTTAGCCGTTCTACACATATGGCCCTCTTGGGCGGCGAGTATGGGGTTAGGCAGCTGCCCTGTTGGTAGGGTTGCCGGACGGTACAAACATTACGGTGAACGTACCTGCTTTGGTGTGTTCCCGTCTGGCCTCGTTTAGTTTATGTTCTATATCGGCGAGCTGTTGAGTGTACACCGCTTCTAACTCGCTGTGCGCACTCTGTATACCTGGTACGAGTAAAAGGGCCGGATAAATTAGTGCGATAATAGAAATCTGAGAATTTGCAATATATTTACTCCATAATTTCGCTCGCGAACTTGTGATGTTTTATACGAAACCTTTTCAGCTGAGCCAGACACCAGCTCTACTACATAATCAATGGGTTATGGTGAGACCGACAGTTGTGAGCACAGACTTACAAGGGCCATACTAGATTTCAGCACAGTGAGGCACTACACGTATGTTCCAACACAGTTTTTAATGACATTCCCCCAACCCAGCTGTAGACAGCCAGTAATTGCCGTATTAAGAGATGGAAATGGGCAATCTCAAAAGAAGCCGGAAAATCATAAAACTGAACAAAAGTTACGACTTTTCCGGTAGCCAGAAATTAGGTAAATATTAAAGAAAAGACCGGACTTCCGGCCATCGCCGGCAGATTTCCATCTCTGCCGTATTGGGCTGATGTGAGGGACGCCCTCTATTTTTGGCTGATTTACAGTACTTTTTTCACCATCATAATGAGACTGTGTTTTATCTTTAAGTCAAAAAATTCCTTTTTAATTGAAAACAATTTATTTTCAAATGTCATACACAACAGAACAAATCAAAGTTCCCATTTTTACCCTTTTCCGTGAGTGACTGTTGTTTGGCCAGACTCTCCTTGAGTATCTCCATGCTCTCTTGTGCTTCTGCCGTTTCTCGAGCTGAATTCTCCAACTTCTCAAACAGATCCGATATTTTCTGAAAATCAAACAAATCAAGAATAAGAAAATCCAATGTGCGTGCGTGCTCACGTTTGCACATGCGTGTAAATTTTTATGCATGCTGTAGTGTAACAGCAATAAAATATACATTTGCAACAAATTAATCTCACCTTCGACTTATCTTCCAGTTCCACGTGCAGTTCTTGTATTCTTGATTTCAGCTGCTGCACTTCATCTGCAACTACAATTAAAGAATCCATTGTTATGGTGACTCTTGAGTAGATATGTAATTCTAATGTCAATGTATTACTTTCTCATAAGTTGCCAACTGCAGTGTAGCACTTCATTTGTGTCAACAGTATTTACAGGTCCTCCATTCAGAACAGACGAGTTAGGAAGGGGTCCTGGTCCAACTTTTCACAGAATTGTCTGAAAAGATAAACTTGTTAACACCACCCACCTTGTTGCCTAGCGACAGTGATCCTGTTGTCAAGGAACTGTGCGTCTTCTCTCAGCTGATTGGCCAGTTGGTCTCTTTCTCTCGTCACTCTTTCTAATTCTCTCTCTAGCTGATCGTGAAACACACTGCAAGTACAAAGTATGTGCGGCTTATAAATTAACTTACCAAACATATTCACCAGTTGCAATTCAAGTACATGTACTTACTTGTACTGTAACTTATCCCATGACGGGGGCTAATCCGACCTTCCTATTGGCTCGGACCGGGCTTAACTGTCGCTCGGTGTGTTTATCCCGTACATCCCTCCAAATCAGTGCGTAACTGATATTACACATCGGTAAGGACGTAAATCAGGGATTTGTCACCCTGAGCTGGACTCCAGGCTTACTGAGCAGTAGGCGAGGTCCAGCAAGGGGTGACTGGAATAAATACGGAATAAATAATTACTGACTGTTTAGATCAGATAAGTAATGCCACTTTAAACATGCATATCTTGCACTGGTGCTTATTTAAAAGTAACCAACTGGCTGGTTAAAATTCTGCTGAAGGGAACCAGCAAACAGCACAGTCCACATGTTGGACTTGTGCTGACCCTTTACTGTTCCACTATTACACAACAAATATAGATTTGGTTATCAATCTTAAGTTTTTAATTCTTTTTTGGAATCAGATAATATGGTGACAGTGCAAGAGATAGAAAAATTAATTTTTAATATGTGTATGACAAACCATCTCACCCGTCCTTGACCTCTGGTACGGTGTCTCTGGTTGGTGCATCGTCCGTCATGAGGCGGAGTCTCGCCTCTCTGCGCGCGAACTGTCCCTGCACCATCTGGAGCCTGCTACACGCGAAGGCGAGTCTCTGCTGGTAGGTCTGTACTACTGACATAGCTCTGTTCAACTTGGCCTCTGACTCGGCGTACTTGTCTTGTAAACTGCGGAAAGTAAGTATATTTGTTGACAGAGCTGTAAACCAGATATCGGTATGCGTCCCCTTACTAATTTTTATGTTGTCTCCATCAAAGCCCTGTTCAGCTTGGCCTCCGTATTTTTAACTGTAAACTAAAAGAAAATGCTCGTAATTATTTACAAGTGACCACATTGCAGATAGTTTTACTGCATATAAATATTCACACAGTACCGCCATTTTTTGTTAAAAATAGGTCCAGATGGACCTGAGCTCATTTGGCATTTATCATATCATAATATTACATGGATACAAAGATCAAATCCCAAATAAGTGACCTATGAAAACACAAATATGGCTGCCAAACTGCAAATATATGTGGTATCAACATTATTTTTTCAGGATATAAAGAGGGTGCATAGATGCATAAGGCTGCCAAATATGACGTTTGTATCATCAATTGCACATCCAGGCAAAAGGTTCAAAGAATAAAGTAAATATGGCTGCCAATTTGAGAATTATGGTCACAGCAACATAATTTTTGCTAGGCTTTGAGATGGGGCATAGGTGCATATGTGTGTAAGATATGAAGTCTCT
>JBCAUI010337740.1:0-28733 GCA_038406195.1 Haplosyllis anthogorgicola | reverse complement strand
GAGTTTATAAATGCTATGGCATTTGTGAAGAGGCTACAAATTGAGGACTTTGTGAAATGTCTTACCATGATGAACCTCGACTGTAGCAAAATGATATTCCATCCAGATGTGATGTATTGCGCAGGGGAACCAATATACAGTGACTTTGGCATCACCAAGGGGTCATACCCAGTGATAGGACCTAAAGCCTACAGGAAACCATCTGAGGTTGGTGCTGGGCATGGCGATGTCCTAAAGAAGTGTATCAACAGACCACCTGGAATCACCTCTCCACCTGCAGAGCAGCGTGAGGCAAACCAGCAGGCAGCACGAGAAGCAGGAACCCAATGGGGCTTCCTAGAGGGCTGGAAAGAGTCCACCTCTCGAGACTCGCTGCTGTCTGGGACCAAGGGCGACCTACCATTGCCTCCGCCACCTGCTTCAAAACTGGCAACACCCAACCCATCCAACACAAATCTGCTAAACCAGCGTTGAAGAGCTTGGCATTGGGCGAGACTGCTCTTGAACTTGACCTTGACCTTGATCTTGATCTCCTGGAACATACTGGACCAGACCCACTATAATACCTGCAAGATCTCGCTTTTTCACCAGAACCCAAACCTCAACTGCAGGCACTTGCTAACCAACCACTGGACACAAGGTTGCTGGTGTTCCTCTGCAGCGGGGAGCTAGTCAACTCACCAGAACTATGCTGCGTGAAATGCCCCAAAAGCCCAGAGCAGGCATTCAAGAAGGTGACCTTCTCTGACAATACCTCTGCTGGTACCACCTCACGGGAATCTGCCATTGACAAACAGGCACCCCAGCCCATTTCAGACAGTGCCAAGGAGGATGCTTCAGACTCAATGGAAGAGGAGCTACCAGCTCTGATCAATCTTGATGAGAATGATGTCGATATGCCCACGATGGCGACTTCAGTAGTGACAGCTGACAAGGAAGACCTGCTACTCCAGGGAGGTGATGACACTGAAATGGATTCACTGCGGTATGCACCAGGCAGCTGTGAGTGCCCAGACAACACCGCTGGCTCCCTGTGACCCACAGCCACTAAGGTGGCACAGGAGGGGAAGTCTAGGCCTGACATCTCCAGAAGGAGACACCTAATACCAGACTGAATCGTGCTCAAGAATTTATGTGTTTTTAGTGATCTCATGTAAACGTAATGTTTAAAGTAGAATCTAGTGATTGTTTAACTTTTTTATCATATTGTAGCATGTTTAGCATATTTATCAGATTGTTGCTTAATGCATTGTTTTATATCGTGTTGCTAATGTATCGAACATTGTCTATTGTTAGCGTGATTCTATGTGTATTTTCTCAGGGTGGTTGTAGGTCCTGGGGGAGAGTGTGGCATGCTGGAGGCTTGTGGCCCTACACCAAAACTTCAGTGACCCTGATAGGCACTGGGACAACTCCTGGCCCACTGCGAGCCTCCCATTAGTGACTATCGGAGTTGTAAACCTGTGATGTAACTGGTCAAATTGATGGTGCAGCTGTGCTATTTAAAGGATTCTGGCCTGGCAACCATAAGGCACATGTGCAGTTAGTGCTGTGCATCACTACGTTATGTTAGAACCCTATGTCACTGGCCGGTGACATCACCCGCATGTGCAGATGGCGGCCTTGGCAAGTGGTATAAAACTATACCATACCATGGTATGGTGCGCATTTGCCTGTAGACTCTTGATGAGTAAGGTGTATCACCCAGCCTACCAGTGTACCACTGCCCTAGGTCCTTAGTGGCCCGCTGACGTTCAACTTTACCTACTATTCATGTTATCCTTTCATCTGGGGAAGGCTGTGGCCTTCCCACTTTCGTTAGTTTCTATTGTTTAGCGAGCGTGTCCCAAGCAACCTGCTAGAATCACACTCCATAGTAAGAGCGCTGAAACAGGGCTGCCCTTCTTTCGTGAAGCCAACGGCATGAGCAGATTGTGCCAAGAGAGACATCGGTGCCCATGAAACATCCCACATTCCCATGCATGACATATATATGTATTGTTGGTCTATTATTTATGACATGCTTTGGTCATTTTGACAACATAATAATAAAAATGTGAGAAGTTTGATTTCAGACATCTAATGTTTTGAATGATTTGACATCACCATGATTTACATGTAACACATGGTGTTGTTCATATCATTCATTATATATGATGTCATAAACAACATTGTTCATCTGAATCCTAACCAAGCACATTATTCCTCCAGAATGAATAAGACACATTATGTGGAAATGATCTCACTACATCATGATACATACATACTATTCATGACGTTGTGTGACCATTTATTACAAATGAAGTCATTAAACAACACAATACTTTATTGTTGAAGACTACAATAAAGAGAGAAATTTATAAATATAATTAATACTAATGGACTCTTAATGATCTCATTGTTATGTGTCATGTTAAGCATTAAATTATGTGGCCAATATAGTGGCGCCCCTAGCGGGAACCCCCGCTTGATTTGTAGCCGAACAGCCAGCCATCCTCTCTCATATGGAAGCATCTGCATCTGTTGTATAAAGTTTCAACCAATACTGGCGTGTCAATTGGCAAAACATTCGATTTTAATGTGCAGAAGTGATCCGAATATCCTTGGAAAATCTTTCGTCATTCAGAAAATGTGATGTAAACAACCTGATCTGTTTGATTTCTATCCTCAAAAGTGACGGCTACAGAAGATGTAGTTATGCATCATCAAACAGACGCACGCGACTGTTTTCAAACAAAATAAAAAGGCTTCAAATTCAAAAGCTATAAAAACTATCACTTAAATATATGAAACCAAAACCCAAGTATATCATGAACAGTTGAACAATGTCATGATAAAAATTACATTTCATGGAATGTAAGTATCTGCATCTAGGATTCACCGAAAAGTATATAGTGTGCATAGCTGTAGGTATGTAGATCGTTGGTTTCTTCGTAAATGAACATTTCTAATAAAATATTCAGCCGATACCAGTATCATCCAGATGTAGAAAGCATTTCTACAATTAAAATCTACGCACGACAAGAATGCTTTTCTGTCGAAGGCCTAGGCCTATTAAAAAAGATTAGGAACACAAAATTTGACCTTCACATGACCTTGATCTATATTTTGACCTTGACCTTTATTTTGATATTGATCTTGTATATTGCTCACAAATATTAGCAAAAACTTTGGCAGAAAAAAGTAAAAAATTGGAAAAGTTTATTTCCGTGACCTTGAACTTAACCTTTTGATCTTGGTACACAAACTTGATCTAAATATTTGAAAGATGTACCACTATGCCAAAAATGAACTTTCAAGGTTAAGCGGTTCAAAAGACACGCGTAGTAAAACATAACCACAATAATACGACAGAAAGCATTGCCTTCCCTCATTCGCGTCAGGTAAAAAATTGTAAAATGACCTTTGTGCACTTATCGGAAAATCGGAAATCAAAATCGGTTCAATTGAAAATTGAAAATTCTGACATCCCTATATGTCTTTTATGAGTTCATGTCTTGTATGATTTATATTTGATTTGATCACAAAATACTAAGTTTTGGCAAATATGAAGCGAATAAACTGTGATAAAATAAAAAGTCTCAAGTGGTATAGTCATTTCCTGTCTTGAACATAAGAGCAAACGTTTGATCAGGATTGACATACAAAATTTTCCTGTCCAGATTTATCTCAAGGACGAAATTTGAACTGTTACGTTTGATTTGGAGATCTTCAGTAATTGACTGGAAATTTAGTTTTGGAATGCCATCACAAACTCAGCTTTATTTGCCACAATAGTAGATTCTCCTGAAGTGTCAACAATTTGAAAACTATAAAACACGTTCATTCCTCACGACAAATAAAGGAAATGGAAAGCAGAAAATAAAGAACTATCGTTGTTGTTCGTATAGTTTACAGGGCCGGATCAAGAATCTCCCACAGGTGGCTGCCCCCAAAAAGATACAGAAAATACCGGAAAACCCTTCACAAAAATCGACAAAACTGCATGAAAATTAGAAAATGACCAAGGCTCCTCTGGATCCACCCCTGGTTATAATATTTGGTTATCTGCATTGGCTGTGACGCACGAAATGGTTTTTCCCCGACTGAAATAATCGAGAACCATATTTTCACGGCATAATTATTCGAGTCAGTGATGCTGACACAATGTACATACAGTAAAATCTTTATTGTGTACACATTCATTAGTCTATGTTCTAGCCGCGTACTAATTTTCAATCATCAATCATAATTTCTGTAAGTAGTTTTGTACTCAAATGGGCGTTCTTGATGCCATCCGCATGCCTTTAGAGTACATCTAAGATCTGTAAAGACACTGGTATGATGGACCTACCGGGAAGTAAAATTACATAAAAACACCAATGCTTCAAATAGTGAAACTATAATCAGGGCGTGAATTTAAGCGATTCCTTACAATACAAACTTCACTTTTACACCACAATCCAAGTAACACACGCCTTAAAATTTGACAAAGGATGTTTCACTTTATTGTGTTTTTTCTTGTTTATTATTTAGGTAAGGAGTACATAACTGTTTCTAATAATGCATCCAAAATAAGCGTGTTTCAGCACTGCGCACTGCTCTTCTTAAACGAAATCAACAGCGGAAATTCGGCATAAAGTTAACAGTGGCTTTAATATCCTCAAGCATATTATCAAACAGGAAATTTCTTCAACCAATATTTCTTGTATTCTTTCCAGGAAAAGCTGCTGTTGGTCAAAATTCTCAGTGTCCAACACACGCCACGGCTTCTTGCCTCACTGGGCAAATTACTGATCCGTGTGTATGCTACCATACACTGGATCCAATTGGTACAAACAGATCAATAGAAAATAAAAGACAGGCAGGAGACACAGGATTGTTGTGTGATCGGGGCAACGTTACTGCAGGTAAATACGAATACGTTAAGACCGTATTTGTCTTTTTTTATGGCGCATGACCGAATTGTGGCGCACCCCCTTTTTTGAGACATTTACAGGAATTTTTGCCATTGTGTCCTTGTTCAATCTGCAATTTTTGGCAAAAAGTACATGTCAATGATTACAAATTTACCATTACAACATCAAGGAGGTGAAAAATTCTTAGTAACTACAAAAGTGTGCCTACAGAAGGATAAATTATGAAATGTTTCTCATATCAAACAAAATTTTTAGACAAAGAGTATGAAGTGGATGCAATAGTAACCGGTTTATTATTTGTTGCTTGCCTGAAATATGTTCGTAATTTAGTCGAAGGGGTGACTTAACATTTCCAAACCATTTAATCAGATCTGAAGGCCTCTAGATCATGCAGCCATCTTTAGATTGGCTTATAATTCACTCTTGGTCCACATGTGGTTTGTTTACCTGCTGATGTCCATGTTAGGCCTGACACTGATTGAAATATTGCAATTAACTGTTGCACTTTCAACAAAAGCTGATTTTGTGATTTGTCAAATCTTACACTTTAACAATGAAGTGTGGATGCATGTCAAGAAAATGCATTCATGTGTGAAATAATCTACCTATGTTTTGATCAGCTCTACTCATCTGTGCAGTAGACCTGATATTTTATATCAGACCAATCAAGTGGACTTTAAAAGCCTAACAACTCCCACAAGGACCTAAAAACTCCCACAAGGATCACTCTTTGACATAAATTATCCTTAGGTGTGAAGTAACAGTTCCATTTGCTGAATTAAAGATTTGTATAGATGGTTCGGTTATGTTTAACTTACAGCATTGTTAGAAGAAAATACATCTTGTATCAACAGGAAATTGCAGGTGACAGGAAATGTGTGACAGTTAAAAAATTAAAAGAGATTCTATTTTCAATGGCAAAATCGCTTTTTTGAATTTTAATTTTTTCTCAAGCTGTAAAATCATTGACTAACTATTTTGAAATACAAAAAATGCATGGATAAAATATCATCATGCCACAAAGATGTAAAATATTGTGATGTCATGACAAGAAGAAAGTGGTGGACATTAGTTTTCAGGCGCCTGTCACAGTGAGAGGGCAGCACCTGACGAATCATAAACCCACTGTTTATTTTGTATTCTGCTGCTTCTCTTCGTTAAACCTCACAGAATGCTATTAGTTAACTGGGAGGTTCCATTCCATCCTTCGTAACTAATGAAGTGTATTACTCCGATGTGACTAACATAACCATCAATCCTTGTACCCAAACTGCAGTACCAGATCCGTATTTTAGAATTGAAAATTTTATTTATCACTTTGTTCGAATTTAGATATCAAATTAAATATGTATAAAGATACATCAAGAAGTTAGTAGGGAATGTAAACAATAGCAATTCACTCTGTGTTAATGCTTTTTGAACTTGTGACAAAGTGAATAATTGTTTGTTTCCTACATTAAGCGTTTGCCTTGTAAGCCCAATTAAGCAAAATTTGGGCATGTTTGGCAGACAAAAATACCTAATAACAGCCATGTCGGATAATCAGATTGTGTGTCTGTCTGTCTGTCTGCCTGTCTGTCTCTCTCTCTCTCAGTTCAATAATCCGTGCAATTTTAATTGTTTTTTTACGTTACAACTAATTTCCCTGTTAAAAACATTGAACAGCACTCTTCTGATCTGATATTGATGCTGCATCAGAGACACATCACAGACAGGATCATCTTCCCGTGCGTGTCTGGAGGGAAATAAACATCACTCATTTATATATCGTGTTAAGACTAAAACAACAATGTTGTGTAATTTGCTAATTTGTCTCATGACAACGGAAACATTAATGTTACTTCAAGAGAAATAAAATTTAAAAAGCAAAAACAGAAAGCGATTCATTCAGAGGAGAACATATTCCTTTAGCAATAGCACAAAAGTATGCTCTCCAAAGTTCTGAAATAATTCAGATTGCAAACTGTTTCTATTCTCAACTAGGCATTTGGCTCCATCGCTCTCCGAGTCCTTGTCACCAAATTTTCACACTATGTGTTGCGATGGAGACTATTGGTTACACTGGCGGATCCAGGATATCTCGTGGGGGCGCAAACCTTCGGGCGCCCCAATTTTTACCCATTTTTTTGCGTAAAAATCTCCAAAAACTGCATGAAAATAACGAAAATTTGGGCTGTGAGGGGGGGGGTGTGTGTGTGCGCGCCTCTGACGCCCCCCTTGGATCCGCCAATGGGTTAGCACGCAAGGCACCGTTAGTAGGGACATTTTGTAGAGTCTATTGATTCCAAAACGAAGGGACATTAAGGGAATTGTATCCTTCGATGTTAGGTGTGTGAAGTTAAAAAGACCAGGGGCTTGTTCACATTGCTTTTCATTTCAAACCCCATATGTCCTTACCCTGTCTCCACTTAAACAAATCTGTGTCAATATTGTGTCAATCAGAATGGAAAGATGAGAACAGAAGTCAACACACAGAGATCAAATTATGATCCAGGAGCCCCCACATCAGATGTTAGGAAGAACACTAAGTGCAGAATTAGAAGCTTGGTAGAGCAAATATTATTTAAATTTGAAATCTGTCCAAGGAAATATGGCAACCGTGAAAATTAGAATACTAAAACTAGACTTTGTAAGAACATCACAGGGAAAATTGTTTTCCTCCTAAAGACTGAAATTTCTGATCTGCAAACATTTAATAAATTTAGGATAAGTATAGAAATGTCACATTAAAAGACATTGCAATGTTGAATTACTGATTCTTTAAACTATAAACAATAAACCATAGCCATGTGATATAAAATAAAATGTTATAAAATAAAAGTATTTAACAAATGTTACAGAACAAAGAATGCCATTGTAATGTGGATACTGATTACTTTCAGATCCTTCCTTTTCCTTATTTCATAAAATATTTTAAGATAAGAAACCTAAGTGACATGGAAGATTAAAATTCCCTGTGGAATTAGGTCAATCTGCCTCAAGAGCTCTATTTACTGCTCCACTAAAAAAATATGTATGACATCGCACCTACTTGGTCTTGTAACCCTGTGGCTATAATTAGGCCTGACAGTGATGCTATGACAGTGACACGTTAACATGCTGTGTAATTATGGATAGTTTGATATAAGGGAACACCTCAACAAAATTCCCTCTCGTTATTACTGCCCGCGTGTCTGTCTCTATGTCTGTCTGTATGTCTGAGCTATAAATTTTGAACCACTTGACCTAGAAACTTCATTTTTAGTATGGTGGTACATCTTCATAATATCTAGGGCAAGATTGAGTATCAGGGTCACTGGGTCAAGGTCAAGGTCACAGCAATAAAACGTGTCAAAATGTTTAGTGTTGTCTGCTTCACACGTTATGATGTTTAAGACAAGTAAATGGGGTCAATGTCAAAATATAGGTCAGGGTCATTTGAAGATCAAGGTTATTTGAAGGTCAGTTTTTTAGATCTTTTAAATTTTTTCGTGTTTTAATATGTATTTGCATTTTAATTACTACTAGATGAAACCTGTGCTTTGCACAGGAAAAATAAGTGAAAATGTTTGTACAATGTATGTTGCATAGTTCTTACCACCCCTAAAACAGATGTCCATTCCAATGAATCCCATCCTTCCCCAAAAATTTCTTGCCATCCTCCATGACCTTTGACCTAAAATAGAACAGGCCTTGTCCAGTCACACAATAGAATACCGATGTCAGGGGAGAGTCTCTTAATTCAATTACAGGACAGAAGACAAAAGACGTTTGGTAGGGTGTCAGCCATGTGATGATCTAATCTTTAAAAGTATGATTTGCGTTTTAATGACTATTTGCGAAGCGGGCGGTTCGGTCTTTGATTGGAAGGCATTCTTGTGTTCATAAATGTTTTGTCAAACTAAATACAGAGGCCGAGCCAGAATTTCTCGTTGGAGGGGGCCGACACCTTCAGGTGATTAGAGGGTGCGTGCGCAGCGCCCTCCCCCCTTGGATCCGCCAATGTAAATAGCCAAACTTGACTTTACAAGCTGTTTGATACAGATCAGGGACGTTCTATCAATTTTATGTCACTAGGGTTCCACGCTGAGGCATTATTCAGTATTCTTGCATGAAATCTAAATGTTGCCGGATGTTAAACCATTGATAGTAATTTCATGATCTGTTGAAATTGGTTAAAATCTTAGCATCATTAGTTATGTATATGAATGACAAATTTTCAATCCATTCACATTAAGTACATGAACAACATGTACTTAATGTTATTACAATAACATTTCAAGAGATAAAGATAAAATCAGACAAAAATTCACAAAATTCACAAAAGTTTCTATTACTAGATTTCCCGATAAAGAACTTGATTTAAATAACTCTCCCATATAAAAATGAAAAATGAAATCCTATTCAGGAGCTGCTGGCCAAAATAAAAATTAACGTCAAAAGCAGACCTACTTACAATTTCGTGTCCCTCTTTAGATGAGTAATTTTACACACATGCCTCAGGTGTAATTGTCCTTATGATGTAGAATTTGCTTTAAACATACTTGATTGAGAAAGTAATGAACAATTATCATGCACGTTTATGTACAAAAACATGGAAGAAAAGTATGATTACGAAATATAAATAGAAAATTGTAATTTGTCCAATTACTTCTTATGAACACACCCGCGGTGCTCCGGATAGTCCGGATAGTTGGAAACGAAGAGAACAAAGGAGAGAACGAAAGAATTTCACCCTGTGCTTTTGATGCGCTATTGTTAAACTTCTGATACGAATTCCGTGTACTAAACTTTTAGTTGGTAGCCGTGCGTTTGGAAACACGTTTCCTTTGGTTACTTCATTAGGGAGTACTGAGCTCACATCCATTAAACTGTGAAAAATTCACGTTAACGAGCCGAACCAGACTCTAAGTGTGACTTGCATTGTCAATCACTTACTAGATCCAAGGCCTAAGTTCTCTTAACAAGTTGGAAAAAATGGAAAATAAATAGAACTCGGGCTAAATGTAATTATGCTTTACCCTTTTGTGCAGTTCAGAATAAAAATCATATTAATTTGAAAACCTTCTTGAACAATGCATTTTCACGTTCTGCTCCATTTCCACAGTTCATTTGCTACAGTTGTTTCTACACATTTAAACCATTAATTCCTGTCAATTTGAAAAAAAAAATAAAACGAAATAATTCATTGATATGCTTTTAATGCGCTATCCTAGGATTTGTAACATGATTTGTGCTATTACATGAGCAATTAGATGTTGTCTCAAATAGTTAACAGTAGGGTACGAAGTGTATGTTATGTTGCGGCTTTACAATTGTGGCATCACCTGACTGGCCACAAATACCCGCTACACTTCGTTCTCTACTCTGTATTATATAAATTTAATGTTTAATTGAGAGAATTCCACGAAATACTGATTCTGTAATTTTAGATTCTCTACATCAGGAAAAAGGAGATGTAAGTAAAGAAACGCTTTGAATGGGACATTCAGAAGATGTAACCATCGCTTGTGGTGCATCCACTGTCAATATTTACACACATCAGACATAGCTGATGGCTCATCAGATGGGTTCCTTTTAGAATTGTCGCGACTACTAAAATTCAATCGCCGAATAGTCGCGTACCATTAGTCGACGATGATCGACTAGTTGAGTCTTTATCTACATAATTTAGCATCATTACATGACATGGTGTCCATTGCATCAAATTTCCCAATCATTTTAGTTCTTTGACCTTACTCAAAGCTTATGCTATGATTTGAAAATTACAGTTAAACACAGATAATGTCCTTAAGAAAATTCTGGCTTCCATGAAATTGAAAAGATTGATGTGCAGCGACTAGTCAACTACCAATATAATTTGTCGACTAGTATTTGAAACTAGACTAGTCGACTATTTCGACTAGTCACGACAACTCTACTTGCTTTCAAAGAAGAGAATTTTCACTTAGACAGTTACACGCTCTCATACATACAGGGACCAACTGTCATCCTTTGAAAGAGTCTTCTTTATGGAATATTTCTGTTAAGTGGAACATACAATTGATAAAGCATTGAGGTTAAAGAACTGTCTCTTTGAGGTATTCTCTACAAGTGTTTGTAGAACGTGAGAGTGAAGCAATGGACTCAAGCAAAACTCTTTTCTGTGCAACTGGCGCAAATGTGATAAAATATGATTATTTATATTGTATGAACTAGTGCAAATGTGAAAATTAATTTGACACAAACTTTGTTGATTTGTCCATTGACATAGATTTTATTGCTTCTCGGTCCCTTGATTTTCTGATAACAGGTAATGGAATAGGTTGAATTTTTGCCATTTGGTAACAGAACAAGCTTTTGTTTCAAAATCAGCAGAGAGTGAAACTTTCATGAAAGAAAAGAGAGAAGATCATGTAGACAGAATGATGTTATTGATATGATATGGTTCTGTTTTAAAGAATTAAAGTACAGTTTAAAACCAGTGACATTTTAACACATTTGTCCTGGTATAAAAAAACCCATTTTCTTTTAATTGGATCTTTGAACGGCTTGTGATTCATTCCAAGATTATTGAAGACTTGTTCTACATTATTATTTTCCAGTTTTCTAAAATATTGTAGATTATCAAATATAAATCTTGAGTTCTTTGCTGCTCCTAAAATACAAGGAAATTCTGTACTTCGTGTTTGATGACATTTGTGAACTGAGTGTTGCCGTCGGTGTTCTCTGAACTGACTTGACCCGATTCATTAACATTAATATCCATCGTGTTTATTTCACGCTTCGTTAAACCGAATATGGAAATATCGTCTCAGTCAGATTGTAACGTCAACTCTGCAGAGTCTCAATCGAGGTTTTTCCTAATTCATGTCCTGCCTAATCTGCCTAATTTATCATTATTAGGCAGTTTAATAATGTCGCATTTTGTTATCTATTTGTATTTATTATATAAGTTATGAATGCTTCACTGTAACTAATTATGGTAAATAGACTATTAATTGATATGGAAAACCTCTAATGTTTCCAAATGTCCATTAGAATATGTATTAAAGAATAATGATTTTTGTTCTGCTGCTTTAGTTTCAAGCTCTGTTGAATCATATGTATCATAAGCTGCAATGATCTTCAATTAATATTTAGTCAAAAGGCCGTGTTGAATGTGCTCAACATTACTTTAATTCAATTTATGCAAAACCTCAAATATAATGTTATCTTTTTGTAGTTTATAGTTTCGACAGCTGTTTCAAAAACATGAGCAAAAATGAAAACAAAATTATGCACCCTTCCATTTCCATGATGTCATGTGTGTAGTAAATTTAAAATAAAAGTGATTTGAAATTAAATTGCACTGACATATTGCCTGTGTCATTGTTTAATTGATTTGTACTCATAATAATGCACACAATTGTTTATATTGTACAAAAAAAAATTAAGTGTCCATACTGTGTAATTGTTTATTATTTCATTCATAATCACAACAATATGCAGAATTGTTGATGTTGTGCAAAAATGTTTTATGTACCAATTCGGTTTACAATCGGTTCATTCTGATAACAATGCACTGATAGACACTAAATAGTTGCGTCGATTATCCGCCCTCGTACTATCAATATTTAATCATCCTTTATTATTGTTATAACATAGCATGTGCAGCTTGCTCAATAAAATTAGGTTAATCGAGCCAGATCTGAAATGCATAAAATTAGGTCAAGGTAATATCATTTTGTCATTGAAGGTCAATCATTAACGTTTTTTACTTGGTTTTGGTAGACCCGAGGTCCAATTCATGAAGCCACTGGTAGTCTCTGTTTCGTAAATGGAGTGTCTCTGCCAATGTTTTAAACCCAGGGAGGATCTCTTCTGCTCAACACGAGCGTACACTGTATGTGAGTCGAGGACAGCCAGCAGGCAAGACATTACAAATAATTATTTCAAGCATTGGTCAACTGTTATTATGCAAGTTCAAAGAGTTCCCACCTACAATTCCAATCAAAACGATGAATGTTTGAATAAACCATAAGTGAATCCAGGATTTCTCGTTTGCCTCAAGTATTGTGCATAAAAATTACCCAAAGCGGCAAAAAATGAAGAAAACTTGAGTTCTGAGGTGGTTGTCTAGGCGCCCGATGGATCCGCCAATGTAAAATCTAAACTGCTAAATATTCATTTGAATAAATGTTGCACAATCATTTTATAACTTTGAAAACCCTTACATCATACTACTAACACGTATAAGGCTCGATTCTGTCACATAGCTGACCATTTGAACTTGTCCAATCACAGAACATAATAAATTATGTTAATGAGGTATAAGAGGAAATCATCAATGGCTGTAAATTAAGTTAACAAAAGCACATGGCAGGTAAGGTAACCGTCCAAAGGATGGGTTCCACCTAGTTGTATTAAAAAATGCATTGTTAGTTGTGAGCATGCAGTGGCCTTTTGATACACATTCTGATCAATATCAACAGGTGCCTGATATAAATACCTGTGGTATTGATAGCCTTGTATGCATAACTAGGAGTGAGTGATCCAGCTCAGATCCATCACGAGGGAGGTCAAAGCACAATGAATTCGACACAGCTGCTAACATGAGTTCACGCAACTACAGACGTTCAGTACACAGAAATCGTATCATTTTGGAAACGAAGAGAACAAAGGAGAGAACGAAAGAATTTCACGCTCGCTTTTGATGCGCTATTCAGGCCCTGGGAACTCACGTGTGTGACCTGTTGTTTGTGTACGAATTGTTACTTCTCTCCATTGACACCAATGGTAAAGTTTTGGGCATATTTGATCACTCTGAAACTCCTTAATCTCAGCATTTAGAAGGTATTTTGAAAGAAAATTAAGTAGAAATGTATTGTGAACAGTTATAGTTCCAGTTAAACTAATTTTTATTTCAAAATGGAAAAATAAAATGTAGGATTATCTAGGATTATTTATGATTCAATTGAACCATAATTTATTTCACAACACGTCAGTAGCTATTGTTAAACTTCTGATACGAATTTCGTGTACTGGACGTTGTGTCATGGTTGGCACAATTGGATGGTTTCATGTTTCTGGCATCGTGGTCATACGAAACTCAGTAAGAGAACAATAGAAGAATCTATTGTTGCTTTCATAATGTGAGAGAGTCTAGGTATAGCGTTTAGATGAAATACAGTCAAAAGCAACGTTGCAAAGAGAAGTACGCAAGAAAGTAGACTAATAAACCAGAATAACACAAAAAGAAAATCCATACTCGACAAATTTGATTTTTACAATACCAAATTAGATAAAATATTGAACTAAAATGTTCTGCGGAATAATTAATTAATATTAGACTATCTCCTTGTATATTTCGGCAAACCTGAAAGTGTAACGCTGGGCACCTAGAAGCTGTGGAAGTTGGCTGGCTGCCAGCAGCACAATAGAGCACGTGGAGTAAAGGTCACCACGTGCATGTGTACTGTGTAGTGATGATCCAGCAGGTTACTCTCCTTACTGCCAACGAGGTTAATTTCTCATGAAGTAAAATAAATGGTTCAGGATTTATACTGCACACCAACCAATTTAGGAATAGGAATCCACGTAATTCTTTAATGCACATTCTGCTGCTCATAAACATTCCTAGACGTTTCATCCTGAGAGATGTAACGTGACCTGGTTATTGATAGAACGGAGAGCGGATTGAGTGTCGCGATCAATGGGCGGCAAAACGACACGATCAATCCGCCTTGTTGTGTGTAACAAACGTAATTAACCGTAGTGTGGATCGTTACCCGGATTCCTTACTTTCTTACACTTTACACCCACGTTAATTATTGGAAATTGTGAAATTCCGATTGCATTTGGTACTGGTGAAAATTCCAAACTTTGCGCTTTTGTTTTCAACCAAATCTCTGTCTGTTAACTTATGGAAACAACAAGAGAAATCTGTGTGGTTGGAATATATACTTTTATGAATCAGTACACAGAAATCGTATCATTTTTGAAACAAAGAGAACAAAGGAGAGAACGAAAGAATTTCACACTACTTTTTATGCGCTATTGTTAAACTTCTGAAACGAATTCTGTTTACTGATATTTTTCAGTTTTGTTGCAACAATCATTGCCGTGTCTTTGAGCAGCCGCTGGTACTCTTGCTTTGACCTTAGGAGGGCTTTTTAAAAAAAAGAGATGTTACTGACTCATTTCTAGTTGATTTTTCAAACCCCATCTCACTTACCATACATGCACTGGCACTAAATGGGTTCAAGCTATCAATCTCTCACAGAATGTTACGTCAATTATATCTGCTGGCACCATTTATTTGGGTACAGATCTTTAAATTGTGTAATCAGTGTTTTGTCCTTTATACTAATATTCAACAAGGTCACATATGAAACATGAACAAGGGATGTGATTATTGGACTATCTATCCTGACTATGAATAATAGACTAACCACTTAAGGGAGCTTGGTATTTAAGCCGTAGTTTAGCCGTAGTTTAGCCGTAGTCAGAGGAGACATGTATTTATCTGTATGCACTGACAGGAAGATGCTACAGGTCACTTCTTGTGGGTATTAATTATACATGAATAATAAGTGTTAAACATAAAGACTCCATCTAACACCTGAAACACCAGAGATAACAAGGCTTGCTTTGAAGTCTGCTGTTTTATAATGGTGAAACAAAAGAAACACTTTTTTGTCAATTCAGAACGTTATGATTTACACAGGAAGTCGCTTTGACCTATTCAAGTAAAGAATAGAATTTGTTACGGGTCATCTATTTAACGAATCCTGGAATCACAATTATAGAAACGGTTCTAATTGATGGAAAGATTGATAGGCATGGCTTCCTGTTGCTCTTTTCATGATAAGAAAAACACAGTGTGAATTTCTGTAGTTCTCGGATTTTGAATATGTGATTGCTCTGGGTAGGACAAAACTTCTTATTGGATTATTGGATTTCTTATTTCTTATCTGATAGATAAAGATTAACATATATTAATTGACCACATGTTTAACGTCGAAGAAGACATGAGTGCAATGTTAAAGATGTCAATCTGAGACAAAGAATACTCAAAAGGGAGATACACATACATTTCACTTGAACTGTCTTCCATTGACAATTCTGACTTTGGCAGAAAGGTGGACTTAAAGGATAAGTGTATTTAATCTCCGTTATTTTTGGATTACATACTCGCACATACGATCACATACTTTACCATAAACAATGAATGTGTCAACTGCAGGTCACAGAAAAAGCAGGGCGTCATCAGTGGATGGTTTAGTAAGTTTCTAACTTGTTAGGATTTTATGTGTCGTATTAGTTTATGATTATTGTGATATTTCTTATCTAAAGATATGATATTCAGTTAATTAGTAGAACTTGATGTCATCTACTGAAATGTCTTTCAAAATTTGGAGACTTTCACGGGATGAAAGAGTACAATGGTACTACTAAAGCTGTTGATTGAAAAACCTATTGCATCAGATCAAAAAATATACTCACAACTGCAAGGAAAAATTCTGTCACGTTACTAGCACTTTACCAAACACCTTTTATTTTCTGCCCTGTGATTTGTTAAGGACAATCTACCTGCAGTCAGTATTCTGTTGTGTGATTGGACAAACCCTATACATAACAAATTATGTTAATGAGATCTTGGGAGAGATCTTCATTGGCTGAGTGAACATTTGTTTAGGGGGTTGGGAACATTGCACATTTGTTTTGGAAGGGAGATGTTAACTTTATGAGTGGACATTTGTTTTAAGGGGGACTTTATGATGGATATTTGTTTAAGGGGGGAGGGGAACTTTATGGGTGAACATTTGTTTGAATGGTCTATACTTAAATCAGGTGTGCACTGAAGAAAAAGGTAAAAATATTCAGATTAGCTCAGAGATAACTTCACCTTCCACTTGATGACTTTCTGTTTTGGTTGAAATTTCTAAAATTAAAGAGGGTTGAACTGAAATTTACTGCCTCGGTAAAAAAATGCTAAAGTCTGAATCATGGCCCGTCTTTAGTGAGTACACAGCAGCCTCAGGGCGACAGAGCTCCCCCGGGAGAAGGGTTCAGCCGAGGTGCCTCACAGTCAGGAAATTAAAGATCTGCGGATTCATCTGAAGATGAACAGTCATGAATTTCAGTATGTCGGTTTTTTATCTGTACTTTTTGTGAAGATAGTAAGTAGTTAAAGTCCCTGAACCAGACAAGTTTGAGAACAAGTTCAGCAAATATAGTTTTGAATACACAGGTTGCTATTACATTCCAATCTAATACCAGCATTTCACATTTTCTGTATTTGTAATTGTTCTATTGATTTTGCGCCCAGCAACAATTGAATTTCATGCTGAGTTCAATCAGTTCAATTCAATGCTGGGCGCTTAACTTTTGATACTTCTTAATTTCATGATCTGTTCAATTTACTAAAACAACAGTAGGTACAAAGTGTAACTTACAAAGCACGATTTTATAGCAGAATTATGTGATAGTGTTTTGAAATGCAATGGTAAAGCATTGGATTTTTTCTGCCGTGCAACGTTTGTGGCAGCACCTGATGGGTAATAAATACAAGTCACTTCGTACCCTACTGGTTATGCGAAAAAGTTAAAAGTCAAGTGTTTTTATCTGGTTTTGCCAAATTTATATTTGTCTGTCGAATGACAAGAGTATGTGGTCGTCCGCCTCAAAAACTTGTAAAAATAGAAACCAAGACAAAACGAAACAGACAATAACCATCAAAATAGAAACCATGACAAACCGAAAATGTCTTGTTGCTGTTGCGATGGTTATAACGTCATTCGGCAGACACATGACGTTACGTTCGACCTAACGACGTTTCTAGTTTTACTTTCAATTTGTCTGTAGCTAATCTCAAAATTTGCTTGTCCAAACTGTCACCTGACTTTTTTCCAATCAGTTAAATTTGTTTGCAGGTGGCGACATCTCTAATCGCACGGACAATAGTCAAACCAATGGAGATCCTGACGAGTGGAATCAGCAAATCAACGCGCAACTTGTTCTCTGAGATTCCCGCCCAATGGCAGCCCGTCTTCTTCCTGGTGTTCGTCTTAATCATGATTATAGCAGTCATGGGATACTTTGGCAGGGGCGGATCCAGGATTTCCCGTTGGGGGGGGCGCCCGGCCCGTTGGGGCCGTTGGGGCCGCCGGCGCCCCCCCCTAGATCCGCCAATGTTTGGATATTCAATCAAAATCCCATTTGTGGTGTGTATAGAGTCAAACAGACCTGTGCAGCAAGTGCCAAGCAAACAACTGAAGCAACAGAATACTGTATCACCCACAGGGAAGAAATACCAATAGACATCTATTGTGCCGCGTGTGCATCTAATGGAAATGAAGATTTTAGTTTAGTAGGTGACGTCTTGATTTCTCTTGAAGAGAAAAGTATAACGTCAGAGACGTCACGTCATTTTATCATGTTTATGGTGGCATTAAATACTTTTTATGATGACTTTAGCACAGTTCGGATAAAATCTAGGACTATAAGGTTAGGGCTGGGACGATCAATCGGATCTCCGAATATTTGATCGCTGGTATTGAAAATCGCGATCATCGATGTTAAATCCCTACCATCGGATCATCGGAATAATTGATTACTTATGAAATATTTGTTGTTGTATCAATGTTAAATGACTTTTTTAAAAGTTATGTTCATAATTTTACCAGATAGATGTATTTCCTATTTGCAGGGAATGTAGGAAAATGTATCATTCTTACACAAATACATTTTCAAGTTCACCTACATGGTTGTGTAAATGAGTTCCAAGTTAGTTTCAATAAATTTTAGTTACTTTTTTATTATTTACTGATGTAACTTAATATTTCCAAATATTCGGATATCTGATCGATCACAAGCATCCGATCATCGATGACAACTTTCCTCCGATGTCCTAGCCCTATAAGGTCTCTTTTTTCTCACAGCAAGTTGCAAATGATGTTACGTTTTGGAATTTCAAAGTTTGATAGGACGTTTGTAGCCATCTCACGAGATTTGAGTGGATTGTGAATAGCTATCTTAAAGTCAACGTTTCATCAAAGGTGTATTGAGATTAACTGACGTCATGGTTCATTGTGCAGAATTTGTGGCTGAGGAAAACAAAAGAGAATGAAATTCCTGTCAGATTTTGGTCTGTACGTTTCCAAATTGACAGGAATTTCAGGATCTCGTAATCATCCGGAGCTAATCCAATTATGCAATGCATGATGCTTCAGAAAGGAGTTGAAGTCTTTGAATCCTCAACTGATATTTACCACATGATATTAACAAAGATTACAAACAAAGATTGCGATAGGAAATCGAACATTCATTTAGAGTCCTCGAGTTTTCAATTTATTAAATTATAGAACCCGCCATTTCTATTAAATTTTCAAGAAAGAAAAATACAATAGAGAACACCCAGTGCATTTGTTTTTGAAGGAGCGCGGTCCTAATATCCATCGCAAATCAAGAATCCCCATTGATGGTCTATGGAGCATGTATAGAGGGCGGCATCTTCTAGTGCGAAATCCCCATAGAGTGAAAAATATATTGGGTGTTTTGTAACGAATGCACTCACAATTGCTTGCCTTTTTACTTTCTGTGTATTTTGTGAATTTATTGAATAACATTCGAAACAAAATGAAATTAGCTGAAACGAAAAATGCTGATTTTTACCACTTATATTTTAAATATAATATAATCTTTAATTTATATTTAAGTATGAGATTTTTCCAATGAGATGTAATTCACTAAATAAAAGTAATATAATTTTAGGGTAGTTTATTGACAAGGTTTTTACTGTACATGTACTTAAAATTATATACCCCGGACACTAGAGCTTTAAGCAAGAAATGTTGCCACCTTTCTTGTGCCAAATATATACCCAAGAGGTAATGACGGAATATGTCTCATCTAATAGAAATGTCAATGACCCTTAACTGCAGTAATCATCACTCTTTGTAAATATCAAACTCTGTAAATTTTTTGAAGACTGAGTTTAATAGTCTACACCTCAATGATGTACTTTGCATGTGCGTGCGTGCATGTGTGCGTGCGTTTGAGTCTGTGTGATACTTTTGTGATCTGTAGATTTTACGCGAGGCAGGCATGCTACCTCGTTTTGCAATACGATGAGAGAGTCCAATTTAAACTGGGCTTGCATGCCTACCCTACCCCGCACCTTTATTTACTAACTAGGTCAGGATGCCTGCTTGTGCAAGCATAAAGTAACACTAAAAGTAGGTCACTGTGACCTAGTTAGGAAATTAGGTCACAATAAGTAGGTCATAGGTCAGTCAAGGTCAAGTTCATATGGCATAGTTGATAGTTCTTAGTAGGTCATCATGACCTATTTACAAAAGTAGGTCACAATAAGTAGGTCATAGATGTCAGTCAAGGTCACATTCATATGGCATAGTTGACAGTTCTTAGTCTTAGTCTTTGCAACCAAACTACACACAGTAGTCATACAGGAATATAGAACACACACAAAAAAAAGAGCATTCACACTTGCAGAAAAAAGAGCATTCACACTTGCAGAAAAAAGAGCATCAATGATGCCAAGGCAAAGTGGACTTCGAAGCGTTACACATTCATTCACAGACTCATGGATTTACTCAGTTCTAGCTTAAAAATTCAGATAATTCACACTATATTAACCCTTTCATTACTGCTCATTTGGACAATTTTTTGATGAAAAATCATAGAAAAATAAGTATTAGTAGCAGTATTTTTACAGTAGTATATGTCTTAGGTAGACATAATTGTCTTACAAGAAAATAGGTTTCGGACTCGGCACTGCCTTTACGATTCTTCATAGACGAGGAAACAATTTGAATTTTTTTGAAAAAATATGCTACTAAAGCAATTGGTGGGCATTCTCCAAGTTTACATTTTATTCAATAGGCTCCCAAAAAGTATGCTAAGCAGGTATTCATGTCTGCTTATGATAGGTGATGTCTGTGTCCAAAAGTAGGTTACATTCTTTGTAAAAAAAATCGGAAAATAATTCACCCTCCAGTACCAAAACTAGCAATGTTTTTAGCATCATAACATAAATTTTGAAACTTAAATTTTGTATGTGGACTGCAACTCATTACAAATATCTTCGTATCAACTTGGCAGAACTCGGACGTATGCTACGTATTTAAATTAGCCATGTGTTCTGAGGATGTTTACAGGTTACTGGGAATGGTATTGCCTTTGCTACATTTGTGACTCAATTCTCGTTGTTATTCAGCAGTTGCGGATCTAGACATTTCTACAGGGGAGGGGGTGCAAAAAGGGGTGCAGGTCCCTAAAGCCCTAGAATTTTGTGTGATGGCCATGTTTTAATACCGCAGGGGTAGAAGCCACCGGGGGATCATCTGTCACATTGGGTCCGCCACTGGGACGGCAACAAGATGTCTGTTTCCATGTGTATCCTTTCCCGGATCCGGATGAGTGGAGGTGGGAAGGGATAGGGGGTATTGGGGGGGGGGGGTATTTGCGCAGTTCAGATTCTTACCAACGCCAACATAACTGGGTAGATGGTTAACATAAGGGGTCATAGTCCCAAATGGGTTCAAACAAGGACCATGTAAATCCTTAATTGCCTTACTAGTTGAATTTGTTTTGTGCATTCTATTTATATTATTTTATGTCGAGTTGCTAACAAAACTAGATTCCATTTTTACTTAAACAGTTGCATCTTGATCATGCAAAGTACATGTGCACGAGAAATACGCAAAAATGAGTGAATGATTGAATTAGGTTATATTGTTAACTAGAACGTGGTAATTCATTCCATTTGTTTGCTATTCCAAGAACCTGACAAGATGTTCTAAGATATTTTAAATACGCTACCAGTACAGTGCAGTAGCTTACATGCATCGTGACTGATGCAAAGGACTAGTTTACCATGTAAATATACACAAGACACATTATTTGTAGCGTTGTCGATGCACAAAACTCAACTTAAGATCTCGTTAGCAAGCTCGATGAAACAAATGGAAAGTCAAATTAAAGGTCTTTTCTCGTGGTGCAAGGGATAGACGAAATTTTGTGTAATAAAGATGTCAGATTGTATGAAAACATTTCAAACTCCGTCTGCTAATTTTCCAGAATCGGTCAACACTTAAGGACTCCATGTAAGCCCCTTGGACTTGTATTTCATGAACTGGACCTACATTTTGGTTACACTACAAGGCCCATTCCCTGTATATTAGATGGTTGTATGTAACGTCACTGCAATTATTAATTATACAGCGAACATATTGAACACCAATGGGTTGTTATAAATTCAACGTGACTGATTGAAACAATATTTTCAGTAAATAAAGAGAACAAACAAAAACAAGGTCAGTGAAAAGACATCTTGCACACACAACTGGGCCTTTAAATGACTTCTGTTTTGGGTGATTTTTCAAAATACAAGTCTTGGGGCTTCAAATATTTGGGGCTTAATTTCGGGGTTCCCAGACGTTGGTGAGTAATTTTTAGGTTTTATCCCGATTCTTCGAACTAAGTTTTCGGGGAAAGTAATACTGCGATCACAGGTGCATACGGGCACTGTAAATGAGAGGCAATTAGGAAATAGTTACGGGTACACATAATACTGATAACAAAGAGTTGAACACTGCACCAGGCTACAGACGTACTTAGAAAACGTAATTCCTTCTGCACAAACTTCTTGATTGTTTTTAGTAGATACAACAAATAGAATGGTTACAATGCCTGCTAATAATTAAAAGTAGAACACTGCAAATATTACATGCAATACTGTAAGATACAAATTTGATAATTCTTCCTATTTTCGCTTGCAGATAAATGTGGTCCTCCCGGTAGATGGGTTAGAAATCAATTGCTCCAGTCAATAGTTGCCGGCACACCTTTCCTTTTGTCATTACAGGTGAGTACTGAAGTAAAGCTAGAATACACGCTTATACAGTGTACACCTCTATTGGTGGAAAAGCAGGTGTCGCACCAAATTTATAATACCGTATAGGTCGTATTTATGGCGCACTGCGCGAAGAGTTAATTTTGGCGATGCGCCTTATGTACAATCAACTCAGAGTAGTTTACGGAATACATTACATGTCAGTGTTGTGCATTTTTTATATGGGAAAGAGGGGATGTTTGTATGGAAGTTAATCTTTTCAAAGCACCAGAGGGTAGTATTAAGTGAAAAAGCAATAAGCATGTGCTAAAATCACTTTCAGAACATGTGTAAAGCAAAAGTTGTGTGTGACGATAGTTAAAGATCAGAAACACTGACTGCAAAAATATACACTAATCAGCTAAAAAAAAAAGGAGGTGCGCCTATTAAGGGCATAGGCCATAAATACGACCTACGGTAAGTACAGAACCCAGAAGGTTTATTCTACTCGAGCTGCTACATTGTCCACGAGGTAAAGTCCAAGCTAAGAACCAACGAAGTAATGACGTAGGTTGGATGATACCCTTACACCAGATGTGACCCGCGGGATTACCGCATGCAAGCAAGTAAGTGTGCGGGCGAGAGATCCACCCTGGATTTAAAACCCATGGGAACGGTCGCACGAAGTCCAAAACAGGGGTAATCAGTGGCCCCCACAAATGAACCCTGGTCCAACAAAAACTTTAAAAAAAAAAAGGCTAGAAACTACCAACTTGCATAAAGTGCAATAAAAGTAATTTACGAGCCCTTGTTGTAGTTTGTTTGCTACAATGTAATTCAAGTATCCTCACATGATTGAACGCAAATTTCATGTACAGTCAAACCTCGTTTATTCGGCCTCATCCGTTCCCTCAAAATATTGGCTGGTTTGTGAATTATCCGGATTACCAGTATTAAAATTAATGAAAAAAGGAAATGTGTTCCCAAGAAAACGTGAGCGGAAAGTGAGGGTTTCCGGATTATGGGGAACGGATAAACGAGGTCAGACTGTATTATTTTTTTGCATGTGGACAGTTTATCGTTTGCACTTACGTATATTTTCGACTTCACCCACGCCACTTTTTACCGCCACTGTACTCTGTTGTAGAAATGCCGTCGGCCATGGCTAGACAAGATGATGATGGTGTTAAGTTTTCTCGGTACCGAAGAGTTCTACACTCCAGTAGTTGTTTTGCTGGGATGGTAAATATTACATAAAACAAAAAAACTTTATTGAGTAGCACTTGAACGGTCACTGCTTTGGGTGCTCACCTGCCTTAAACGGCCAACTTTGGTCGGGTGGTCATGTTTATTTACAGCAATCCTGGAAATCTGCATTTTGTGAACGGTGGTGGCATATCCAATATTTCCCGTAGGAGGAACGGCCCCATTAAAAATCCGTGAAAAATGTCAATTATTTGCAAAATCCCATGAAAATGAAAAATAAATGTGGAGCTGTACGATGGAATGTGAGCCTCTGGCGCCACCCGAGGATCTACCAAGGTGAACTACCTGTTTCTAAAAGGGGAAAAAATTATAGCCAATGGAGTACAAAATACACGTACTAATAAAAATTTAGATTGATCATTGGAAAATAGTAAGTGGATGACAGTAGTTCACTCAATGACTAATAAGCCTTATGCAGATTTTTTTTATTTATTACCAAACACAGCAAATTTAACCCAAATCACAGTACACGTACATGTGGTGAGCCATCCGCCGCCGCTCCTTTATAAGGTCACACGTGTTTCACGGTCATTTTTTGTTGTAAAATGTAGTGGCCGTTCAAGGCTTTTTCGACCGTATGAATTTTGTTTTCAGTTCTCGTTAGATACACAAAACCGATTTCATACTGATTAACCCATCAGCATTTACAATTACAGACCCATGGCATATTGATGGATCATGCACACTCGTATTGACAAGAGAAATATTTTCCTTTTATGAAATCGATATATCTGCTATTATATTAATGATTATAGAGTTGCAGACTTGATCTTTCTATTGAGTTTTTTTTCCAGAAATGTAATAAGCTTAAAGTTGTTTGGTGTTCACGATGTAATTGATGATTATTTTGCTTTAGGGTCATAGACACACGGATGGCCAGGCTGTTTGTTATACTTATGGGTATAGGATTTTATTTCACCACTGCTAGCAAGGTAAAAAATCTGTTCTTTGACGTAATATTTATGTTCGAAACTCAGACAAGTGTTAATCAATATGCATTAAGTGCATCAGTGCAAATATATTATTGAGAAAAAGCCGATGGTATTTACTCAAAGCTAGCTTGTACACACTAATATGTTGTATAATGTGTCAAACTATTAGGTAAACACAGATTCATTGAGAAATTGTTTTCGACACAATAAAGGTTGATAAACGCAGCACTACTTTCTCAATTAATATTTTAAATACATGTGTTATGTCAAGGCAACACTATAAGAGGATTTACAACGGCAAAAAAAAGAGATTAGATCCAGCATAAGCAGTAACCTTAAACTGCAAGATTGGCACTGGTTGGTGGTCTGCTGATGTAATGGACCGAATGTACATGTACAGCTCTTTTACGGGGACTATTTCACCCAAGCTCATACATTTACTTACAAAATGTAATTTCCAAATTACACATAAACTGCGATTTTATTAGGCCCCCTTCGTTATCGTCAATACGTTGTTATATTGTCAATTTCGACCCTGACTCAAACACGTGACGCGTAATCGGGCTATGGCAACGGAGTTAAGAGGCCCGTGTCCTGGGACAGTGCTCCCTTGACTCTCTTATCCGATAAGGACTGCTGTCCTAGTAAAATTACCCTTTGAATATGTTTTACTTTTTGGTTCATTTGGCATAATTGCCAAAGAGCCTAAACATGAATTGTCCGTCGTTGTCATTGTCGTCGTTGTCGATGTCCAGCGTTGTCATTGTCCGGCGTCGTTGTCTGCACAGCTACCCTGAGCACACTATTGATCATGGAGACTTCATATCTTACACACATATGCACCAATGTCCTATCTCAAAGCCTACCAAAAATTATGTTGCCGTGACCATTATTCTTAAATTGGTAGCCATATTTTTTTTTTCATTGAACCTTTCTCCTGGTGATGTACTTGTTGTTTACAAACTTCATATTTTGCAGCTTTATGCATCTGTATACCTTCTTTATTTCCTGTAAAAATTATATTGATGTCACATTTGCAGTTTGGCAGCCATATTTATGTTTTTTCATAGGTCACTTATTTGGATTTGATCTTAGACACTTCATTTGTATCCATGTGATATTGTAACTAACTGATATTGTCTTACTTTTATGATAATGCCAAATGAGCTCAGGTCCATCTGGATCTATTTTTATGCTTTGTATTTTAACAGAACTTAAATTTGAACTAAAATTTAAAGCATAAAAAGAATGAAAATGTTTTGTTGAAGTTCCACATAGATGATTCTCTTTGTATTTCAGAATTTTTTGAGGTTACCCCGACCGCCAGCTCCTGTTCAAGTCTTAGAAAAAACGTATGATTGGTAAGTATTAGTCATCACCACTGAGATAAGTCTTACTTTAAAAGAACAACATAGCAGAATATATCTTTTGTTGTCCTTCAGTACATGAAATATCTAATTAGCCGTGGTTGTACAAAGCTTATGTAATCTTCTTAACCAGCAGTAACATGCTGATGAAAGCTGTATGGTCTCTGCTAATGTAAGTGACGTGTTGTGTGACAAATTGCAATAATTAAGGTGCATGAACATACAAGAACCGTTTATTTCTTTTCTTAAACAGCGGAATTGGATATAATGTGTACACGATCATTTAAATATGAGCGGCTAATGCAAATGAATTATCCACATACGATACGATATCTTGAGGACAAATTATGTTACATACTTAGCAGGCATTCATGTACAAACTATACGGTGCTTGGTAAATTGGCCCAAAATCTCTTTGTTTGTACATACCTTCCAAGTGTGATTTTTGGATTGTTCAGATGCAAAGAACAGTCCAATAATTAGATAATTAATAATTATGTACCATTGTATTTTCGTACACTCTATGGAAGTTATTTTTATTTTATTTTTGTAAGACGGTGATGTGGTACACACATACGAAAAACATTTCTTGAAAGTAGTTGTTTTCGTTTATTGAATATTGTTATTTTTTATTATTGTATTGTTGGTGCGTAACAAAAGTAAACATAAAAATGCACGTATGCGGATATTTTGTACCTATTTAAAACATCCAGTTGCATATGGTTCCCTTGTCCTTACTGATGTTTACTTTTTGCAAATTTGTGTACAGTGTAAATTGTGCTGTCAGGATTGTGTGTGAATAATAGTCTAATGCATGTAAAGTGTACAACACTACCCACCTGCTCTGGAAGGATACTGCTACCGAAATTTGATTTTGTATTATTTGACTGAGACAAACTCTTAAAATTCTGTATTATTGCAGGTCGCTACCCAGCTTACATTCTGTGATAGGGGTGATGTTACCGTGGTATATCTTCCTGTATATGTTTCAACACGATAATATGCCAGTGCCCCTTACAATCTTTATGCTGGCCGTATGTATATCATGTAAGTTACTTCACAATACATTTGAAAACTTTTTGCCTTGTTAGATCCATGCAAATGCATGCAAACAAAAAGAACATGACTATTTTGATGATTTGCTTTTCTTACAGTGCAAAATGTGTGTATTTTAAGCCTAACGGAATTTATGTTCCTTAATGATCGTCGGAAATGTTAGCATTTGCAATATTCAAGTGTGACTGTATCACTTGGAGTCGACGTGATAGATAAAATCGACCATGCGATTAACCGTATCAACCGTTTCGACCATCTTGACCTGCACTTGTGAACGTTGATGATGTTGGTCACATGTTCACGTCACTGTGCATGATATCATTTGTTTCATAAGATTCTCACAAACTCCCCACATGCTAACCAGCACTAATATGGCCATCTGAGTGGTCTTTTTTCTTTCGTTTTTTCTCCTTTTCACTAAAACACAAAATTCAATCTGCGGCGGGAAATACAAAACAGACATTAAAAAGTCAAATACAAGAGGTTTAAAATCGGTTGCAAAATACTGAAAAACACGGATAGTGAATGCAAGTACTTCATAAAAGTGCAAAAATGCCTCTCAGCGTTTAAGGTAATTATAACAGGGGTCACACAGTCAATCCGAAACAAAAATGCGACTGAAATATATATTGAGGTGAGCAGAAAGTTTAAATTTGAATTTATGCCGACTTTCACCTTAATCCGCTATCAGTAACCCACAATTTAAATAGAAACTAGATTTACATAAATGTACATCTCAATGTGGAGAGTACGAAATAAAATACGTTTATTTGATGTGTCACTGATATTTTGCATGACAATGAATCATTCATCAGCAATAAATGACCACAATTAAGTAGAGGGAGTAGAGCTGTCGTACATCAAATACCCCGAGTTGCACTAATGCTGTTGGCCCCAATATCATTATCACTCTGAAACACGCAGTTGATTTGTTTGACCGACAATTCAATACATTTAAGCTTTTCTGTTTTGTTTTAACCTTGTTTATTGTTATGAAAACACCTTAAGACAAAAATACATGTGTAGAAATGATTGATCTACTTTAAGAACGGTAATTTTTCACAATCCCTTTGTTTCGGCACACTATTAGAGTTCGTTCAAACAAAGGGTATAGCCCTATTGTACAAATCTTTTTGTTTCGATTTTTACCGCCCACGTATGCGGGAAGGTTATGTTTTCAGTCGTGTCTGTGTGTCTGTATGTCTGTCTGCCTGCCTGACTGTCTGTCTGTCTGTCTGTTGGTCCTGGCTATAACTTTTGAACCACTTGACCCAGATACTTCATTTTTGGTATGGTGGTACATCTTCATATTATCTAGATCAAGTTTGAGTATCAAGGTCATTGGGTCAAGTTCAAGGTCACAGCAATAAAAAGTGTCAAAAATTTAGTGTTGTCTACTAATATCACATGTTATGAT
>JBCAUI010337629.1:0-15088 GCA_038406195.1 Haplosyllis anthogorgicola | reverse complement strand
GTCTATTAATCACTAACAGCAGGAGTCAGCATCTCCTAAGGAGGTATTCGTAAATAGAAGGCAGTATCAATATGTTCTCTCCCTCAACAAAGCTTATGAAGTCTTGCCAGTGGCTGCTTACCGATAAATGCTGCCTTAGTAGGAGTACGTTTTTGTAAGAGAGAGAGAGAGAGAGAGAGACGAATCAAGTTGCAATAATTTAACTTAGACTATCACTCAAAACTGTACACCGGTAAACGTCGTCACTGTCCGAATTTACCGACAGGTTTAGAGAAGCGGATTCAGAAGAATGACTTCACGCTTTTCCAATGTCATGTATTGAAATCATAAAAATTCTATTAATTTTACCAACATCAGAAGGAATTGACGCAGTGTTATTATACCTTCAACAGTACAGGGTGAAACTTTTATTCCGAAAGGTTCCCAAATTGATATACTGCCCATGTGCGTGGGAAGGTAATGTTTTCGGCAGTGTCTGTCTGTCTGTCTATCCAGGCTATAGCTTTTAAGCTGCTTGACCTAGAAATTTCAGTTTTGGTATGGAGGTACATCTTCATATTATCTAGGTAAAGTTTGGATACTAAGGTCACTGGGGCAATCTCAAGGTCACTGGAATAAAAAAATATCCAATCATTCACTGTAATGTATATATCATATGTTCTAATATTGGTGAGCAATATACAAGGTCAAGGTAAAAATATAGGTCAAAATCATTCAAAGGTCAAGGTTATTTAAAGGTCAATTTGTTATTTTCATAATTTTTTCTATGTTTTATGTTTACAACGTTTTAATGACTAATGGTGAAGTGGATGTTTTGGCCTTTGATCGAAAGGCATTCTTGGTTTTTGTTAAATTCACTATCTTCAGTAGCAGATCCAGGGGCCCTGATGGGCCCCCACCCCCAGCCCCCAGTTTAGGGGCCCAACTTTGGAGCCCCAGCACTTCAGGACACTAAAATTAGACTGTAATTTGTAAAAATGTTCTTACTATTCTTTTATTGATTATTTCACAGATTGAACATTGTCTGTTATACATACCCCCTCTAAACTGTTATTATTATTCACATGTGTGTTGATCATGTGCCCACATGTGGATTCATATCAGCAAAGTTTTAGAATCAATTTTTCACTCTATCTTTATGTACATGTATGTTAATATTGTACGAGTTTAGGAATAATAAATGAAAATCAATTCATTCAGGTCAGTGGCGGATCCAGGATTTTTCGTACGGGGGGCGCCAACCTTGGGACGCCCCAATTTTTACCCGATTTTAGCGCAAAAATCCCCAAAAACTGCAGGAAAATGAAGAAATTTTGGCCCGTAGGAGGGGCGCCTCCTGCGCCCCCTCCCCCCCTAGATCCGCCAATGCAGGTAAAAAGCTAAACCTGTCAAGCTAAAAGCAACTTTTAAAGGTGAAAAATTCAACATAAAAGGTCACCAGAAGTACAGGAGAATGCATATTTCTTTATGAAAACCCCAAGGACTTCTGCAGTTCTCAGATGAGCCCACAGAATGCCACGGATTGGCAGTCATTTTGCTTCAAAACAGGATAAAACGGGTACTGTCACTTCTAAACATGCTTTGCTACTTTTTGAGCCAAAAGCACAATCCATAAACCTGTCACACAAAAACGTTTTGAACGTCACCCCTCTTGACCAGATTCTGGATCCGTGCCTGATCTTGTTATCAGATTGTACCGATTTATTGATTTTCTCTCTTAAATTGATTTGCGTATATATGTTATATTTACCTAATAGTTCTGTAACTCAATATTCAAGCAACATTATCTACTTGTTGCTTCCCCGATAGGGGGAAGGTAAGTGAACGACATCAAAAAAGACTGCTATTTTTATCTATTGTTCTAATGAATGGAATTGGTTTCATGCATGAACGGACTTCAATAGAAAGGGCTAACATTTGGGCCCCACCTTTATCACCAGGCTAACATTTTGTTAAACACAGTTAACATTTGTTAAACCTAGTTAACACAGTCAGCTCCATTTAACATTTTGTTAAACCTAGTTACATTATTAACCCCAGTTAACATTTGTTACACCTAGTTAACACTGTTAGCCCCAATTAAACTTTGTTAAGCCTAATTAACACTGTTAGCTCCAGTTAACATTTTGTTAAACAAAGTTAACACTTGTTAAACCTAGTTAACACTGTTAGCCCAGTTAACATTTTGTTAAACCTAGTTAATATTCATTAAATGTAGTTAACACTTAGCCCAGTTAACATGTTGTTCTACATAGTTAACATTTGTTAAACCTAGTTAACACTGTGTTGTAATATCAGTAAATCTTCTGTACCATTTATCAACTCATTGGTACACTCATGGACATCTGTGCAGTAGCAGCTAAAGTTAATTACATGAATATTCATTAGCTCAATAATCAATAGCTGAGTATTTACCCATTGCTCTCAGTCTGAAGCCAGCAGCTGAGAAGTACACACTTGTACCTCTGGTAGCATTGTAGAATAAATAGTTGTGTGTAAAGGATTCATTTTTTACCATTCCAATACGTTCAACATTGCGGTTCATGATTTAGAAATTCTTCCAGACAATGGAAACTTCATCATACTGTTAGCCCAGTTAACATTTTGTTAAACCTAATTAACATTTGCTAAACCTAGTTAACACTGTTAGCCCTAGTTAACAGTTTGTTAAAAATAGTTAACATCTGTTAAACCTAGTTAACACTGTTAGCCTCAGTTTACATTTTGTTAAATATAGTTAACATCTGTTAAAACTGATTAACATTTGTTAAACATAATTAACATTTGTTATACCTCATTAGCATTTGTTAGACCTCATTACTATTTGTTAAACCTCATTAGCATTTGTTATACCTCATTAACATTTGTTAGACCTAATTAACATTTGTTAACACCTCATTAACATTTGTTAGACCTAATTAACATTTGTTAACATCTGATAAACATTTGTTAGACATAGTTAACATTTTGTTTATATCGGGGAAGCTTTCTTCGAGACGTTGGGAACGATATCTTGTTATTACTGTTATTGCTAATATCACAACTACAAATGTACATTTAAATTTGCCATTTTTTATATTTAAACAGTTAAATCTGCTGATTTATCGTAAACACAAAAACAACTTTATTCGGATTAAGCTACTTTAACCGGTGTTTTCCCAGGGTTTCTGTCCAAAGGTGGCGATAAAATTCTAGATTTTTGGTGTCCCCATTTACAAAAATAAAACCATTAAAAGGATCGCAAAATAAGTAATCGCATTAACTACTTTTTGCCTATTTTAAACACTTGTTTTATAATAAACTTTACATTTTAGAAAAGTACGTAATGTAAATTCTCTCAATTTAAATATTCAGATAAAGGAATCATTGATTTGGCCACGGTTTCACCTATGAGTAACCGGTGTTTATGAAATGATGTAAACAGATTTTTAAGGTTAAATTACTATTTTAGCAGCATTACGACACATGTTACACAGTCCCTGGATACTCCGCACGAGCTTTGTGTTGCTATTTCACCTGATAATACGCCGCATGTAACAACTTTTCTTCGCAGCTGCTTATCATTCATTGTAACTGTTTTTCATCATACTGTCTCTTTGTTTTTTTGTTCTGGTTTAAATGGCAATGCGGTGACAAAATTTATGAATATTTGGCTGAATTAACAAAAACAAGAATTTTGAACTGTGAACGATTTTCGGGAAAACGGCCCAAGGCTTGAAAACTGGAAAAAATGAGCATCATCGCCGCCACTTTGGTGTGTTACTTTTACTGCAGATAGTCAGGCTAGTGATGCCTTTTAAGATTTTAACGCGCTACCACCTAGATACTATCTGTGCTGGCTTTGAAGACACCAAGTGGGTTCAACAGTAAACATATTAGCCTATCGCAAACCCTCTAACCCCAACTTTTTGGAAAAAGCCACTGCACTTGATACATCATCATAATTATTTTTTTCATTTTATAAATGATACTATAACTGAAATATTACTTTATTAAATTTCAAACTACAACTGAAACTTATTAAAGTAATATTTCTCGAAGGCGTTATAATAAATGAAACGCAATAACCCAGCTGACTTGACTCTCCATACTGTAAATTCTTTGTTCGTAAATGTGATGCTGTTAATATGCAGTGATAATGAATATAATTTGTTATGAACTTTATGTCACCTTTGTTACTCGCATAAATAATAACATTAGTGAGGTTAAGCAACACGTTTTTACGTTAAACATTACTGAAACGTCACAACGAACCTTTTCCCAAATGAAAATTTCAGCGTTGAAAAAATGAACAAACAAAAGCCACAAAAAAATGAAATAAAGAATAAAACAACGCATTAGTCAACCTCAGCGACAGCGTTATTTGCAATCAGTTTTCTCCCTTTTTAATCTTTGTTTAGTTTTTTGTTATTGTATCACAGCTGCTGGAATTACAAACCTGTTAGGCCAGGGTTTTTATTTGTTGGTTTATGGTGCAGTGAGATCACTGCGTGTCGAATCTTTTAGATTGACACCAATTATCTTCTGCCCTGGATGTTTGACGATACGACAGAAATCTAACATTTTTTCACCATTTGACATTCGATTGATATAGTCTATACAATTCTTTTATTTCTAATTTTCAGGGCAATGGGGAACGTAATCCCAACTAACAGGACCTTCTGCCCTTAGAGACCGGTATACGGTTGATATCGGTCAACCAGATGCATACTAATATCGCTTGGATGAAATCTATATTTTCGATATTTATTTATAACCCTTTTTGTTGTCTGGTAAATCAAGACAATATGAAACAATTTTTAAAATTTTCTATATTATATCTATTTTTTCATGTCCTTTCTGTTGGTCAATAGCAGATCATTTAAATTTTCTCAATTTTCTTTTTGAAAATGTGTGAGTGCGTCCATACACGCGTATGGACGAAGGTTGGGTACTTTTTGGGTGTAGTTTTCATTTTCTATTGTGACACAAAGATTTTCGGATGTAAAAGCGTCATTAAACCCTGAACTATTTCAGTGTAAATTTGATAATATTTGACTATTACCTACCTGCAGGACTTGTGGCGGCACCTCTGTGCTGGTGAGAGACGCTGACGGCATCTGGATGGACTGTGACGGCCGCTGCTGCGTCCCGCCCTGCTGCCCCGGGAAACTCCGAGAGAACGCTCCCGCCGCGCTGTTACCATGCTGTTGCTGTTGTTGCTCCCTCTTCTCCTGCTCCGCAATCTGTTGTTTCATCAACTGCAGCTTGAGGTTGGTTCTGGTCGTCATGGCTGCATTCTTCACCTCCGTCTGTGGGCTGAAAGATAAAACGCAAAACTTATAAATTTAAAAAGCAACTTGTTTATTTAGTATTTTACGGTAAAAGTTGAGGTTATTTTGGGTTGATAACTTTCATTGAACTTGTCCACACACGTAACTAATAATTCTCACAGCTGTCGCTTTAAATGCGATACATATTTTGCAACGTATAATTTCAATATTGAATCACAGTGTGACAGGCGCCACCTATAATCAAAAACGAAAGTCTGAGTAACTACCGCGCCACCTTCACTCCACAAAATCCGTAACTTAAGTGACTTTTCGTCAGCAAATATACTTTGAAAACACAACAACCTGTTAACGGTTTGAAATCTACTGTTGCCATATTACTGTAATGTCCGCATTACTTCTCTAGTAATCCCAAAACCGCCTACCAATCGATTCGTTTGGACTTTTGCATCAAGACTTTAACTTTCAATCTGAAAATTTTACTCTAAAACGAGCTCAAATACCAACTTGAACCAAGAAAGTGAAGGCCAGGTCGTAATGCTGTTGATCGTCATCTTGTTTCGTTTAGTACTGCGGAATGACTACGTTAAAAGTCACATTTATATAAGGTATATCAGGGGTATGGTTGTATACCCTCGTGGTACCCTGGGTACTTGACGGGAATTTGCTTTTTATTCCCGTGACTTTCACTTTGCACAGTTCAGGAGATTTAACGCTTGTTCATTCGCTTTTGAACAAAGGACTCTTTACAGGTGTGGCTGTATACCCTGTTGGTACCCCTGCATGGGTATTTAGGGGGAATTTGCTATTTTATTCCGCAATTTTCACTTCCTTGCCTGCACTGAGCCTATCAGCTGTTACGGTACAAACCTGCGGTCTATGCCTTGTGCTTGCATGCGCTTCTTGCTCAATACTAACTGTATAACTTCCTCATTTGCATAAAACAAGAATTCATATCTAGGTTTTCCAAACACTTGATGGATTTTTTTTCCAGACGATATTATTTTATTTGCATAACAATGCTAAAGAAATGCTTTAGTATAAATGCGCACTTTGATCATGCAAGTATTTGTACAAAGAAACGTTCCCAGACCAGCAGATTTGTACACAATTTGTTTAGTACATTTCTGTTTGACTTTTCAGTGCGGAATTTATATTTCATTTTGTGAAACAATAGAAAATTCACCCTGTGCCTCTAATGCACAGTGCATTTTTGAAGAGCTGTACATGAATACTGCTACCTTGCCGAAAACAATCCGAGAGATCTGATCGAAAGAGAAACGGTCTCCAATTTAGAAGCGTACAAAACAATACTGCAACACAAATAGCACCTCCGGCGGACACATCCTCTGTTTGCGCAATGTTTTTCACCCTTTTTATCGGCCTCAAATAGCCCTTCAAAATACGTTTCCACACTATTAAAACTACTAGTTCAAATTCTCACAACAGTAACACAATTCATGTAACAACAGTTAATAAGATTACTCGAACACTGAACATAACCTCCCTCAGACGTGTCAATTTTTCACTCTTTGTATTCAATTGCTACAATGAATATTTGGAATCGGGTAAAAATGGCTAGCCTTTAGTGCTAAATTTTCTATCACCGAGCCTTCAAAGTGACACCGTTTACGTGAAAAATGGGCAGTGTGGAATGGGTATGATCAGGCCAGTCAACTTTGACACATGCCTCACCATACCAAGGTGTAAAATTGGTACTTGGAAAATGTGTGGACCACATGATCAGTACCGACCCGGTCAAAGTGATTGCTGATCAATCTTGACCTTTGGTGAGTTTTCCTGCCCAATGTGAGGTAAAGCTGTTAGCCTCAGCGAAAAATCTAACGAATTTATAGCAATATATAAAACACTGACTGTAAAGACGAGAAAGTATATTTACCCTGCCCACCAACAGGCGGTAAAGTTGCCGTAGTACGCGACGGGCGCACCCTCCGGGATATCCGGTAATGAACTCATGTAGTTACCGTGGTTACCACCGCCGTAGTTACCATAGCAACACGACTGTAGGTGACTGAAGTCCGTGTTGCACTCGTAATATTCTGTCGCCATTTTTACCATCTTCATTGGTCCATTAATAAAAGTGTTTATTTTTCCTTCCGCAAGAAATTATTGTTTCTTCTTCTTAAATTAATTTTTATTCAAAATTACAGAATTTTTTGACGTGCAAAAATCACACATTAAACTTCATTTAGACTGATAAGAAACCTAAGTCTTTTCTATGATCAAGTCCGAATCATTCCAAAGATATGTCCCAAATAAGTTGATTCAACTGTTTAGCGCTGAGCACGTTTTTCCAACCAAATATTTTTGCCTAATAAGCTGTTGAGATCTTCTTCACTGAGCTGGGGTTTTTTTTCTGGCAGGCCGCAGATTTTCGTTTGGTTTTGTTGGTGTCTAAAGGTCTCTCTCTTCCAGTTGACAAGATAAATCAACTCTGCGAAAATCCGGTTCAAAAGCATCCATAAAAACGAATCTTCTTTCCGACAAGTGTTGCTTATCTTCCTTCTTTTTTCCTTGTCTTCTTTTTTTCCAGAAAATTAAGTGAGTTATCATGTAAAAACAAACGAGATCTTTTGAAGTCAAAGTCCCTAAGAGGAGTACTTTGGTACTTGTGGCCTTGATAGAAGGATCAATGATGCTCTGTTCTCATGGAAACTTGCTACGATTCCGTAACTATTAGCAATGGGTGTAATAATAGCATATCTCAGGCTCTGTCACCCTGGTAATAGACGCTGGCTTCTTGGAGACCCAACAGACACAGGCTTCTGATTGGTCAAGAATGCAACGGTAACAGTACCAGCCTCGTACGGGGTGACTCATGCGCGCTACAGTGTATATTTGGCACTGTTACACTTTGTCCAGTGCTGGTGTAACTTTGCTCTTGGATTTTCCAAAATATGATCAACACCAGGTCCCTGTGTCTCTCTCCGACTCTGTGTATATTAATGTCACCATAAAAATGCACAAGTCTAAATAATGCGTGCATGCGTAATGAATGTTCCTCTCTTAAAAGTTTTTTTTTACACACGCGTGTGCATCATTTCTGATGAAACTGATCTGAATTCTTCTTTACCGAAACAATGAATAAGTACAACAGATAAATCCCCCTGAATTTTGAGACTTTGCACCGAATTGTCCTTTTGAACGAAACAAGACAAAGACACTGAAAATCTGTTGCTTCTTCTGGTTCCACTTCACTTTTCATAATCAGCGCTAGTTTTCAGTGTTGCGCACTTTTATAACGTTATGCCCCGTCCTTGAACAAAAAAGTAGGCGGTGCTTTGAGCCTTTTGATTTTGATTTGATTTGCACGCACAAAAACTAAGCATACATCCAGGTTCACTCAAGTCAAGGCTTAATGAAATCACCCCCTGCAGGGTCAAGTCTCTGATTGACAGGTCTGTGTCTCTGCGTATCGGCAGCTATTGTTCTCCTGCCCGGTTTGCTGCCCATCCACTAACTACCTGCCTCACCGCGGGACACAGGGCTAGATGTCCCTTTACCAGTCTATTGTTAATAAGTTTCCCACCTTTTACAAGTAGTGAGGTAAAGTTACTCGTGTTTTTGTCCCCAGAACGTAAAATGCCGCAACCTAGAATTAAGCCTTGATGTACAGTGCGTTTTAAGATTCCAAAAGCTAAAAGCTGGTTCTAACGGGGTTTTTTGTCGCGAAGTTTTTTTTTTATTTTAATTTATTTATAAATATTTTACTTTATTTTGAACGGAAAAGTTTTTGTTTATCCGTAGCTTGAAAATAAAAACGTGTTACTCAACCTCACTACTGAATAGCTCGGCTCCCGTCACCGTTTCCCCCTGTGTCCTGACCCCTACCCCTCCCAGGGAGCATCCCCTCTCTATATAGCAAAAAGATACTTTCATTCTCTCGCTGAGTTGATTGAAACACAATATTTCCCACAGATATTCTGTATGGAATTCGTAACTAATTATTCCGATATTTTTCACGCATACAAAAAGATGCACCTTTTTGTGCCACTTCCTTTTTGTGACAACACTAAAAAAATAAGAATGCATCGATTTTCACACACAACCTTGGCATTTTCATACTCGACAATTTTTTAACTAAGAAATTTTTTTTTCATTACTGTAACTTTTCGGAAATGAACAATCAGTGGCATTGACTAAACATCGTAAATTCGTAATGCTTCAAACTTGGTCGTAGATATGAAAATGCGCAAGTGTACACATTTCAGTATTTTTTCGATTCTTTCTCAATAATAACCTACACCAGTGGCTAATTCTAGGTGTTATTCGTTAACTTTGTTTTAGTAAGGTCCGTACTTATTTATTTAAAGCATGGTCTTTGTCTCGAATAAATAGATGTGATATTGAAATAAATCATTCAAATAAACTGAACTTAATGCTGTATTGTCTTGTAACACATGCGGCACTAAATATGTAAAGGCGTTGTGCTGATTTGTAAAGCCACTTTGGTCAGGCGTAATCTTAACTAAAAGCTGACAAAATTTCACGAGACTTGCTCCCTTCTTAGCCAATATGTTGCCATTCCCGATTTCCCTCTTTATTTCTTTGCAAAGAAATTGCAAAAATTAAAGTGTGATATCATAATAATTAGACAGGGATCGGGATAAATACAATGGCTTATTTTTCTTTTTCAAAAAGTAACTTTTGATGCAGTACTCTTTGCTGTCGTAAGGTGTATCAACCAACAAGTTAAGATCCGTCACATGCGTTTTGGTAATAACACCTCCATACCCTTTTGTTACTTTATTTTCTCCGCCCTGTTATAGCTGTACTATTTTTAAAGGGTAAATAATAAGGAGAAAACCTTTACTTTGAAGAAAGGAAGAAAGGCAAAACTTGTGACTTGACAAGTCTAGTCGTCCAACCTGTTTTTCCAATTGCATGGAAGATTTCTAGGATTTTAAAAATCTAACGCAATTTTGAGCAGTCACATGCCGCGGTGCGACGAGAAAAAATCTATACAAATTTGGCAAGTGATGGGACAGAAAAAGGCGCAAATCTAGGTCCCGGGATTATACGAAGTACCTTCGTAGTCGAACAAATGGATGCAAGTCTCTTGTGTTGTGATATGGTTGAAGTATCTTGAATCTTACTCATGTCACCGAGTACAAATCTTCAACTCATCTGTATGTGTGTTTAAGTCAACCGATTTGTTTTCAAAATTTTTAAATGTCCAAATAAGGAAATATTTTGTAACCATCCAGAATCACACTGTTAAAACTGTGCAGTCCAAAACAGCTGAACGTCAATTGGAAACAGATATTCTGGTGATGTCTAGATATACCCAATGGAGTACAAAACAACAAATCATGTCTGGCATTTTACAAGTTTAAAGCTTGAATGGAACAAGAAAAAAATAGGTCCAAATGGACCTGAGCTCATTTGGCATTATCAAAAACTAAGACAGTATATGTTACAATAAGACATGGTTACAAATAAAGTGTTTAAGATCAAATCCCAAATAAGTGACCCATGAAAAAACACAAATATGGCTGCCAAACTGCAAATATATGTGGCATCAATATAATTCTTACAGGAAACAGAGAGGGCATGTAGATGCATAAGGCTGCCAAATATGAAGTTTGTATCATCAACTGTATGTCCAGGAGAAAGGTTCAAAGAAAAACACAAATATGGCTGCCAATTTGAGAATAATGGTCATAGCAACATAATTTCTGCTAGGCTTTGAGATAGGTCATAGGTGCATGTGTGTGTATGATATGAAGTCTCTATGATGAATAGTGTGGTCAGGGTAGCTGTGCACAGACAACAACGATGACGGACGATGGACAGTTCATGATTCTACAGGCTCTTTGGCAATTATGCCAAATGAGCCAAAAAACTTTATGAGTACTGCGTTCTCTGCGCCTTTTCTTTTACATTAAAGATACAGCCACCTTTTAGGGGAGGACACCTCCATGACAATACGCCAAAAGTGAAGTCCAAGCTTCGTAGTTCAAGAGTTAACGTTGCCAGTCTTGATCCATGTAAGCCGCATCATTTTACTCACAAAGTCAGGCCATTTAATTTCAAAAGTTATCTTTATGACCTCATAGTTTCATAATGGTAAGTATTAAAGATGTCATTCGGATGGATTCCCCTTTTCTTTGTAAGTCTCGTATGTCAGATAAACCACAGATAACAGTTGTCTAACGTAAAAACCGTCGCACCAGCCAAAATCTCACACCCAAGCAACCCCCGTCTGTCTGTGGTTACAAACCAAGCTCTAGTTTAGCAGTCTGGCTTTTTTTTTTAAATTTTAATTTACTTAAGTTAAAAAAACCCATTTATTCCCTTAAAACTGTTTCAAATCATTTTAAAGCAGACTAATTTGCAATTTTTTTTGTACTTACACATTTAACATAGAGCTACAGCATACTGTTCAACAAGTCAATGTGGACCAGGTTATAAGTTTCTGGGATCAAAACAGAAAGATAAAATTTAAAACAACAACAACAACAACAACAACAACAACATTGGAAGATATTTGCAATGAAAGTCCAAACTGAAACGGTCTTTACAAAGGATATCTTGTAATTGATGCACTTTATTTTATGTATTGCGACGTCCATTACTACAAGATCTACATATTTGGCCTTGTATCATCAAGGGAAACTGCGAAATCAAGAATCATATTTTTAAACAGCAAAAACTAGACAGCCAGACATACTGAGAAGTAGGTAAATATTATGCTGATGATGCAATACTCGAAGAAGAAAAAATGCACCAAATTTGGTACTTATTTGAGTTTGCTTCCAAATAAAGAGCAATATCTGGGACAGTTCTTACTCCTTTGACAGTGGTTAGTGCAATATACCGACTCATGGTCATATGACGCCTGGAACAGGATATTTATACGGCGAAGGGGAAAACAAGTGATGAAAGCTCTAACCATTACATCTATTGGTCTAAACTAGCAGGTTTTTTATTTAAATATATTCAAATATGATTTCCGATGATAGAAAACTAGATATTTTCCAATGGTATGGTTCCCTTTCTGCCTGAATTAGGAAGGGAATAAATCACATGCAACTTGCTATCAAGTTACTCAAAATATGCTAAATCATTTTTATCATTATCAAACATACATTGATGCAAAACACAATCGCTGCTTCTGAAGTACTATCATTTCATTTTAATCAAGTATTATTTAATCTGGTTATGCAACGTATCTTCACGCGAAAAATAATATTCTTCCCTATATTTATGGGTTGCAAAATCGGTTACTTTTGAAGACGTAAAAATTATTTATTACTAGCACTATTACAAGATTCACCAGTAATAAATTATACAGGTGTTGCTTCAGGTGCTAATTCTCTTTGATGTTGACTTTATTATTATGACACTAGAAATCAGCTTCAAACGCTTAGCATTGAACACTTGTCACTAAAAATCAACTCAATTTCCATCCCGAAGTCAATATTTCTGACACAGACGGTGATTTAGTGATTTCTTCAGTTAATTACACCCTTTATCCACCGCGCATATTACGCATTTATTACGTATTGTGCTTAGATAATGACAGATTTCCCCCGGGACCCCCTCCCTGCCTTAAATAATGAAGCCTTCTCCTAGGCAATCTACGGGTACCTCGACGCAGAAATTTCACGGTGTATTGAATTTTAACATTGCACAATTATTGCCTGAATAAATATATATTTAACAAAACACGTATTTTGCATAAATTAAAACATGTTGAATTCATAATTTTTTCCCGTCAAGTGAATTTTTGACACGGTCAGATTTTGGCAGCAAAAGACTGACAACCTTCCCAGCTTTTAAGTATCATGTCAGTTTTTGAAGAAAGACAAAGCGATTTTTTCTAAAGTTTACGTCGGACTTAATTTTACTGTCCTCTCCACAATCAACTAGCTCCACTTTTTAAGTTAATTCTTGCACTTAAAGTGCTGCTCTTTGACGGCCAGTTTCAAGCTGTAACCCCAGCAGAAAACTCAACCAACCTTGGTGTGAGACATCACCTTTACCTGTATCCCGCACTGGCCTGGCGCACTCAATCCTGTCCTCTCAACATTTATTGGTACCAATTTTACACCTTTGTGTAATGAGGTTGTTAAGTTTACAACTGAAAGCATGTACAAAACACGGCTCAAGATGACTTGTCCTGTACCGTGGCGGGGATCGAACCCGGGCCACTCTCTTAAGAGGCAAGAATGATAACCACCATGCTATCGGGGCTCAGTTATATCATATGGCACTAGTAATCATCGAGTTTTACATATGAGGCAAAACACTTTTCAAAGCACTTAGGTATGTCTTAAGTTTTAACTAAAATAACACCGTTTTAACCTTTATGCATATATCTACCTAATTTTCAAACAGAAATGACAGTTTCACCTTCTAACGCAGTGTTCTACACTGCATCACAAATTGAACCCTATGGAACCGAAGTAAAAGATTTAAAAAATCAACTTTCATAACACAAAGACCTGCACAAAGACTGTTTACCTCTCAATATGTTTTACTAAAACGTTTTTTGACATTTTCTGTCATTAATCCTCCATTTACAGCCTTCTATCCACTTCGTATCATTTTTATCTGTTCGTGCCATCTTTTAGGCCATGCTTTTTCGTTTGTCGGGTTACATTTTCTGCCGTTTTAAAATGATAAGAATTATTCTTAAATTCAGTAGCGGATAAAGTAGCGTAAAAATGGCAAAATTTTGCGAACCTAAAAAACCGGCTCAGACCAAATTTGTGAATATTTAATTTCTACTCATAACTTAAAGGTTTCTTATTTGTCCAATGGCCTTTTTTTTTAAAATCGTCCCATCTATGCAATATTATTCGGTAATCACCTAACCCTGGCCTTTATCTCCTTGGTATCGATTCTAGATTGGGATGTCATCTCCTTGGTATCGATTCTAGATTGGGATGTCATCTCCAAAGACGAGCGTTTTATAACAACTTTCAACCATTCTCGGGCAATGTTACCAATTTTTTACGCGACCACACAAGGAGGTTTAATGTTGCGTCTGAACGTTTTCTTTGGGAGATTATTTTCTGTTACATTTTCTTTAGGATATCATTTTCCCAGATTAGCCTCCTAAACCGTGTTTTCCGGTTAAAACGTGTGTAGCATCACCCGGAATATCTACTGTAACAATTTCCTGAAAAATGTTTCCTAACATTTTTTTTTACTTTTTTCCCCTTTCCCCCAATCAAACAAAGAACTTTTTACCGAGAACAATTTGGAGTTAAGTTAAATTAGGAGAAATGAACAGAAGAAATGAACAGAAAAGATTGAGAATAAATGAAGGGTCAAGTTAACCCTTTGGCATAGCCGGATTTTGCAATTCTTAGTAAAGTGCTAAATGTCTCAGTTAACTAAAGTCAAGTTTAATGGGCCGTTTTAAAGACAAACCAGATAGCGAAGTAGCAATTTTCTCCCCCATTATCCACCAGCGCTCAATTATAAAAGAAACAACATAAGAAATGTTCAATTTCAACATTATTTATACTAAACTGGGCAGTGTCCCATTCTCATGTTACGAGTAAACCGAGCCGATATATGTAGGGCCCTGTTCGCCTGTTTTAACGAGACAGGGTGCCCCAATAAACAGAAACAAATCGGTTAACATGCGTTCCTGTCGACACAATAAAATAGGGCTGGTCCGTGTTTTCCTGAAATAGTTCCCCATTTGGTGTTCTGCACATTCATTCATTTGGGCCTAGTTTCTCCGCACTTGATTTTTTAAACTATATTTGGCCCCAGCGTAGCTAGGGGCCTACTTGATCAAACAATTTAAGATTCAAACGCTTTTTTTTTCGTTAGGG